>JADRCH010000198.1:2140170-2297438 GCA_019843965.1 Rhynchomys soricoides
ACTTCAAATGTCAGAAGGCACTCTGACTCCCCTTGACCAGTGGGTTTTAGAAGTGTTTTCTTACTTCCGCCTTTGCCTGACCTTTCGGTGCAGCAAAGAGCAGCACTTTCTGTTTTAAAGACTTCCACTTGGCTGTAGCTAAACCAAAGCACTGCCAAAATAAATGTCTTTGGTATATTTTCAGTTCCTTAATAATGTCAACAAGAACTTTAACTCAAGCTGGCTCTAAGTTTTGATTTATGAAATATACTTTAGGGATGATCAAAGTGTAATTATACAAAAAGTACTGAGCAAAACAAGAGATGCCTCTCTCTGAATGTCAGGAGCCCAGGGCCATGGGAAGTTGTGCAGCATTCGGAGAGGAGGGCACTGGAGCTCCTTACATAAGGACCACTGCCTTTCCCCTGGAGTTGCTGTTTTCTCTGGTGTTTCATCTATCCTGTTCTGAGAAGGAACATCCTGCTCTGGGTTGGAATAGGGTCAGGATTGTGCTAGGGGGTCTGTAGGATTATTTAAGCCCTGTCACTCAGAATTTCGATTTCTATGTCACAATCTGTCCTTTTGATAGAGGAATAAATAGCTATTTTCTAGAAAAAATAAGAATGAATATAGGAATATTTAAAGAATAGAAATAAAGAACTTATTTTAATTAATGTACTAGGGAAGCATTTGGGGGAGGCAATTAACCCAAACGCTGATATATTACATTTGGATGAAAAGATAGGAGAGATAATTTTAGAGGGAGTCAGTTTTGGAAGCTCAGTTGATGAGGTTTGGTGTATGCACAGCAGCCGTTTAGATGTACATGGCACTATACACAAAGAATTAGTAACAGTTTAATATAGAATATATTATTTATTTATTTATTTATTTATCTATTTATTTATCCAGGATTGTCTTCCAATAAACTTGTGGAGTGTATTGATGCTCTACCTTCCAGATCTTTGATAATTAATTATAATAGTCATCAGAGAAAGGGCAAAATCTCTGAAGCATGAAAAAAACCACCAGTGTAGGGATAGGTGGCCATGGCCTCTGGGCATGGCCTCCTGTGTCTGAACAGTATTAACTTTGGTAGCTGCACTGGCATTATCTACTGTTTGTTCATTTTGTTTGTTCCCCACTTTGGTCACCTTGGAGCTACATGATAGTAGAGTTGAGTAGTTATAGCACAGAATGTACTGCATATAAAACTTAATTTACAGCCTCAAAGAGGCTGGTACACAAACTATACCCTGCCATATAAATTTTTAAAGAAAATAAAATTTCAATAAATTTAATTTTAAGAGAAATATGCCTGGTAATTAAGTTTTCAAAGGTGCAAACTGCTAGCCTAGAATTGATTTCCTTGGCTCCTTATCTTATAAGAAAAGGGGAAAATTATTATTGGCAAAATATCTTCAAAAGTTGTTAAACAATAAGTAGCTCGTCCCCTTCTTTGGAGGAACATACCCGATAAATGACTGCTTGTTCAAACTGGTGGTGCTCAAGAGAAACCAATCCAAAACGTACCTCTACTGTCTTGATAATTAAAAAGTAAATCCCCACATCACACTGGAGGCTATTTACAGCTTTCATCCTAGAAAATAGGAAGAATATTCCGATGCTCATTAACTTTAAATATATGTGCTCTCATATTTTTAAATTTTTACAATAATATTTTATAAATAAAATTAAGGACTAATTCATAAAAATTGAAGAACTCTGCTTAGAGTCCATCGATAAAATTATTAACTTATGTTAACTTATGCAAACATTTTTCTTCCCATCCCCCCACATTGTCATGTTGAGAAATGTTTGTTCTGAAGTTCTAGAATAAGTTCAGAATCTGAAAAATCAAGTGCAGCAGTATCTGACTATGTTAGCAAAGCATCGGCTTCTCTGACATGCATCCATGTGTGCTGCACACACCCTGTTCACACAGGATATAGGTGGGCAGGGGAGACAGCCAAGCTCAGAGTCTAGTGCTGTTACTGTCTATAGCCACAACGAGAACAAAATCCATGTATGTTCTAATGTGTCTTAATAGCAGTTTGAAATGTGTAACCAAGGAGGCTTAAGAGTTTCCTCCTAAAAGTAGCTAAATTACTGATTATGGATTTTATCAGTTATTTATTTTTATTGATGATTACCAGAAGGAACTATAATACCAACATTATTGTGCATCCAGCTTGATTTTCCTAATGACTGAAATGATAAACTTGGGGTATCTTTACATATACTTATTTTTTTAATCAATGATCTATATATCCTGTTACTACTTCTTAAAAGTGAGTATTAAAATTCATTGGGTTTGTTTGGTTTTTTTTACTCTATGAAGTACAGCATTGTTTTCTAGAAATGAAGGTTCTGATGTGTGTGGCTGGTATGGGAAATGTTCTTAGCCATTGTGCTGCATTCTTTGTTGAGCTAAACTTTAGCTAATGGATCGTACACGTGTGTATGGTTACAGTAGGCACAGTACTCAGTTACTGATTGTCTGTAGGATTGTTGCAGTGTTTTTGTTGTGTAAGTCAATGTATCACCGTGTAGTCATAAATATCTTAAGTCACTTTAGATAACCTCATAATTCTCTTCAGATTCTAAATATTTGTGATGTCTTTTTATCAAAATAAAAGTCATTTAGACTTTGGTTTATTATATTTATTGTCTATTAATCTTGTATAAAAATACTTGAAAAGGAAATTGTGGTCAAAATATTAGCACTATTAGTATGTCTAAGTTCAGTCCAGCGTTTGGATTTCCCTAAATCTAAGCAGTTGTTTCCCTAATCATCTTATTCTCTTTAAAAATGTAGGTTTATTCAGCTAAATAAGAGAAGTTGGGCAATTAATTAATGTACAATTAATATTTTAATAGATATTGATGGTGTTGCTTTTATCAAAGGAAAACAGGAAGGAAGGGAAGAAAGGATGAAGAGAGGAAGGGAGGGGGAAGGAAGGGAGGGGGAAGGAAGGAGAGGTTGAGTAACCCTAATCTAAAAATCCAAATTCTAAGAAATAGCAAAACAAGAACCACTCCCGGCCCAAGTGTTTTAGAGACAGGATATGTGACCAATAATTTAAAGTTGAATAATTTCTATTAATCTCACAGAAAATATATACATTTATTTCTCATTGACCCTTATTTCTGATAACAAAGGAAATTTAGAAATTTAAATTAATAGTTAGAATAGTCAGTCATTAATAGTCAGAATGGGTGTCTTTCAGAAAAATTGAAATTCAATTTTAGTGGATATTATATGTTGAGTAATTCCTGTTCCCTGCAGGATCATTCTTCTGTTGTTGTAGCCTATAAATTTTACACACTCATATCTAATATATATGTATATATGTAAGTATATGTATGTGTGTAAATAGCATCAGCAGTGAACACAGTTCTCACCTAAAAAGGAAGAAGAGGTAGTTTAGGTAGGAATCAAATATGGATGGCCACAGCGCAGGAGCACTGCTTCAGACTGCTTCCACTGGTGGGTTCCAGTGCGCAAGACTTTGTGTGGCTTTCATAGTCACAGAACTAAAGAAAGTCAGGTAAACTAATGGTAATAATCAGGCAGAGTACCATCGAGGGGCGCAGGAGTAGGTTTGTTTTCGTTGCAAATTAAAGAATTCCAAGGCAAGGAAAATTTAAAAGTCAAGCAAAGCCGAATTTTACTCAAAGAGGACAATTTCATTAGAGTTTAGAGAGAACTCTCAGAGAAGCCGAGCCGTAATTTCAGCAGCTGCCCAGAGGAAGAGAAGCAGAAGAGAGGAAAATAGCCAGGGCCTTTGTTAACGCAGCATAATGTTAAGTCCGCTGTGGAGAAGCACTTCGTGGGGGGAGAAGCTTTAGAGAAAGAGTAAAGAAGCCCGGAGTACCAGGAAAGGCATCCTTAGGGTCTGGGGAGCATTGAAAAGGGGGAGAAGGAAGTAGTTAGACCTTTCTGAGACTGCTGCCTAGACCCAGCCAAACGTGATGACATCCCGTAAGGATTGTGCTAGAGAGCAAGGGCCAACTTTCTGCTCTCATTTTTGGTGTAGCATTTTTTTTTCCTGGGGACTCCATTTTAGACTGGCTTGCTCATTGTCACAGGTATGTAGCTCAGCCCTCCTTCCCCAGCCAGTTCTCCACAGGATGCCATGTTCCTAATTTTCTTTATATCACATCATCAGGATCACATATTTCAAAATGGTAGCATGTTAATAGTATTTTATTTAAGTATTTCTAAATTATGGTGCATGTTATATAGAATGTATGCTTGTCTCTTTGTCCTAAAAATATATCCTTCATTTAATCTTCAAAGAGCAGCTTGTCTGCGTCGTTAACGTTGCTCCTTCTAGAATACATTTCTGAAGACTAGGCTTCCTTTGATGTCTGTGTTGTATTAAACGTGTACAATGCACATATAGTGCATGTGAAACTCAAACAGCTTTGTGAAAACTGCTGCCATCAAATGTGACGATAACCCCAAACACAATTTCATTTCTTGAAATTGTCATTTCGCTTTGCTTGATGGTTTTTCCCTCTTCCCTCCTGATTTCTTCTTCGATGCTCCTGTCCTAGTGCTGTTTTACTTTCTCCCTATTCCTTCCTCCTACCCATGATGAAAGTCCCATGCCTTCCGTGCTTGCTGAGGAGCCATCATCCTCATAGCTCTCTGGAATTTTCATCAGTTAGAGTGCACATTTTTTCTTGGAAATCTGTGTTCTTGATAAGACCACTCTGCTTTCTGTACTGTTTCCACCTTCTACTGTGTGTGTTTCTCAGCAGCCAGTCAACACGGGAGCGTTTGGTGTGGTTTAACACATGCCCTTGTCCCTGTTTGGCATTTGCTCCTTATATTCAGCCAACACAGAACTTTGTCTCCTTCCTTTCTGTGGTGTTTCTCTTTCATTTCCCATCCTCTTTTTGCCTTCCTTGAAGTTTTGAGACTCCCTACATCTCAGCTGCTCATTTGTCTTCCTCAGTCATAGAAAGCTACATTTTTTCTGGAGCTCCTGAACCCAGGTAGTTGTTCGGTAGTGGTGGTTGTTTGCTTATTTGTTTTGTTGTGTTGTTTTTTCCTCTTACCTATTAAGTAAAACATATTCTTTTAAGGATAAATTCTTTTATCTTCAGAGGGCTTTTCTTTTATTCTGCCTCTGCATGTTTCAGCCAGGGTGTTACCTAGTGTCCTTGGAGATTCAAGAACTTCCCTTGGTATTCAGGACACTATTGCTTTCCTCTACTTCTGTCAAGCATTTTGAGGCTTTCTTATAGATACGTGCCATCCTTACATGTATAGATCTTCCCTTGTGTGTGTGTGTGTTTCTTGAGGATAAGGGCACTATATCAGGTCATTTTATTTTGTGTGAGCATACAGGACATCTACCATCAGCATTACTTCACAAGACTGAACTAGACATGCCCCGTGAAGTGGGCTCAAATAGGAACTAGAATCCTAAGACATCGTTCTGGACTTTGCACATGTTCATAAGTCCTCTCTACGCAGTCATGTGATTGTCACAGGTGATAACTTACTTCAAGACTGTAGACAAGCACAGCTTGCAGCTTACTGTAGCGTCTTGCTTTCTTGGCATTTGGTTTTGTTCCTTTCACAGTCTCCTCTAATCTATGTGGCTTAGCGCAGTCTCCCTTCTACCACTGCTCTCCAAAGAGTCCTGCTGTGTTCAGGCCTAGTGTTTCCTACACACAGCTTCCTGCTGTGTTCAGGCCTAGTGTTTCCTACACACAGCTTCCTGCTGTGTTCAGGCCTAGTGTTTCCTATACACAGCTTCTTGCTGTGATCCATAAAAGTTTGAAAGGAGCCAGTAGATTTATTGTTTCTTATGTGCTGTAGTTATTGTCATGTGATTCATCTTTTTCCTTTTGCTGCTGGGGATTGGACATGTAGGCTCACCGATGCTAGGCAAACATCTGCTCCCGAACCACATCCATAGCTCAGTGACTTTATCGCTATGTCATACTGAAATCACTTCTCTTTGTACTGTCTGAATTCCATTGATTTTTATGCCATTGTCATCTTAGTGTCTAACCCTTTAAGTTTAACATGGGTATGTTTGGCCTTACTATCATTTTTTTAATATATGAGATTCAGTTTATAATTGTTTTTATATTTTAGGTCGATCTTCCCTATTTCCAATAGATGATAGCTTGTTGGATGATGGTCACAGTGATCAAGTTGGTGTCTTAAATTCACCGACATGTTATTCAGCTCATCAAAATGGAGAACGAATAGAACGCTTCTCTCGAAAAGTTTTTGTTGGTGGGCTTCCTCCAGATATTGATGAAGGTTAGTTTATCCTGCTTAAAAACAGACAAAAAACCAAAAGAGTACAAAAACATCACCATAGAACAATGTAGTTTTGAGCTGTTGAAATATGAAAGTAATTGAGCCAGTGCTTTCAAGGTCTAGTGTTTTACTCTTCCTGTGAGCATTTTATAAAGGATACCACGTTCTAGTCATATCATGATGTCTAATGTACAACACATTTGAAGACATTTGTTTGACTGCAACACATACACATGACACTCCCATGCGTGTATACATAGTGCAATGAATGGAAATAGCCATGAGTTTCTATCTGTAGTGTGCAAAATCAAAAGTTACATTTCTTTAAATTTACCAGTTTATTTAAAGATACAGAATCAGTACAAAATCCAATAAGGAAATAGAAACTGAACATACAATAGGAAACTAGTATTATGCAAGTGATGGTAAATGTATAAAAATACACAATAAAGAAAAGTAACTTGAGGTAAAAGTTAAAAAAATATTTAAACTATTTTTGTAATGTTATGGAAAATCTACCAATTCATTGATATGATAGCCTACAGAGAAGATAATGCTAAATTTGGAATGATTTATATATCTGCAAATGTATTCTGCATATCTAACATATATTAGAGTAGATCATTGAAATTGACCATATGGTATTGACTGTCAGTGAAACTACGTGGCTTCTGTTAACCTTGGTCTGTTTTACTGACAGTACAGCTAGTCTTGTTTTAGTGCACCTTATCCCAACAAAATCATGGTTTTACTTGTGAACAGCAAAAGCTCTTTCAGTTTACTTGATAATAATGACATGTTTCAGTCAAGTGCTAGTTATGTTTGGGTATACTACAAAGCTGTTAATATTCAGGTGAACTATGAAATATTAGGATTCACATTGAATACATTAGTCTAGCTAGTGTGCTACTTAAAAATGAATTTATTTTGATGAAAATGGCTAAATTTTATATAGGGTTTTAATAAGAGCATTAGACATATTTCCTGTTGACATTATACTTAATCTTAAGCTATTTGATACTTTAGACATTAAATTTTCCAAGTACTTAGAAATATGGACTTTCTTGGAATGAATCATTAGAACTAATTTGTGATGCACGTTCTGTACTCTCCTAAGATGAGATCACTGCCAGCTTCCGAAGATTTGGACCTTTGGTAGTAGATTGGCCCCATAAAGCAGAAAGCAAGTCCTATTTTCCACCAAAAGGTAAGTGGTGTATTATTAATATTTGTTAGGTTGAATGAGAGCAAAAGAAATAATGATTATTTGGGGCTTACATTTAGAATTGACTATAAGTACCTTTATATAAATGCTAGTGACTTATGGACTCGGAAGATGGCTTATCTAGTAAAGGTTCTTGCCACACAAGCCTGAGTTTTACCCTAGATCTCACATAAAGATAGAAGGAGAGACTGATTCCTGAAAGTTGTTCTCTGAATCCACATATACCCAAATAATAAATAAAATGAACTTTAAAAAAAGTTAGTACTTTGTAGTGACTACTAACCTGAGTGGAGCGAGGCAGAGCGATTCTAAGAGCTACTCCAGCTTTACTTGCAGCCATTTAAGAGTCAGAAGATTGTTTCCTCATAATTTTCTAATGCTCTAATAAGTTCAAATGAATATATGTTTGGATATTTCTCTGTCTAAAGCATTATTTTATAAGTAATGTGGATTCAAACTTACAGAGAAATATTTTCAGTGCCACAAGTCAAGATGAACATGAAATGATTCATTTATATTTTATACAAATAAAACTATTTAAGTACTGTAAATATTACCAGGTATATGCAAGTATTCAGGTAATAGTATGTATGACACAGCACAGGGGAAGTAACTGGTTGGTATTTTTAACTCACTGTCAAGTACTGTTTTTAAACTTCCCACTTTATAAAAAGTAAACTGCCAGAAGAAGAAGTAGCAAAACAGTCCAGGCCAGGGGGATGTGGAAAGACGGCCTCAGTGGGACTCCAGTGCCCTGGAGATAGGCCCCCACCCTAATGAAATGAAAAAGCTGTACAGTGAAGGAAAGAGTCAAACGAACACACAGCCTACCGAATGGGAAAAAAATCTTCACAACTATACATGGATTAATAGCTAGAATATACAGAGAACTCAAAATAGCAAACCAACAAGAAAGAAAGCATGTGACCCAACCAAAAATGGGCTTAGGAACTGAAGAAATAGGTTTATTTCTAGAAATAAGACCACAGATGGCCAATAAATCATTTAAAAAGCATTTGACAGTTTAGTCATCAGAGAAATGCAAATTACAACTACTTTGAGAGTCCATCTCATCCTAGTAAGAATGATTAAGAAAACAAAAGACAGCAAATGCTTGTGGGGATGCTGGGGATGCGGGAAAGAAGATCCCTCTTTACCTTTTTACTCACTCTTGGGGACAGGAGCAGAACCAGTGCAGCCACTAGGAAAGTCACTGTGGTGGAGATAGCTTTCGATCTGGGTGTCCCACCCTGCAGAGTGCACCCAGATCTCACGTCCCTCTAGCTGCTGCTGGTATTTCTCATTCTCTTCCAAGCCCTATCTGCTCTGCTCTAACACTTCTCTGTGCAGTGCTTTCTTGTCATGAGTCTCTTGTGTGTCTGTTCTGGAATATTGCCTAATACTTTTTGTTATGTTTTGTGTTTGTGTTTATTTATAATCATTTAATTATGATGGCTATTTCTTTCCTAATAGCAAAATATTAAAAACTTAAAATATAAAATTTAAGGTATTTTAAAATTAAATAATACTAAAATATTAAACATAACAAAATTTAAAAATTTTACTTTAAAGTGTTATTTTAGTACATTGGTCTAGAGGTTGGTTATTATAGAATATTTATAGTCCTTTGAAACTTGGTTTATATCAAAATCAACTCCTTAAAGAAAAGTAGTCTTTGTTTTTTAAGAATATTTATAGTTTTCCTACCAATTTTAAATGACTCGAGTGTAGTTTTACTCTTGCATAGTCTTGTCTATGGAAGTCTCTCTTGGTGCAGATATATTTAATGACGTGAAGTTTTTTTTCAATTCAAGCAAGTAAGTTATCAAATGATGCACTTTAGTACTACATTAGAGCTTTGAGTTCTGAGTATACCTTGACCTCACAGTCAGCATTGTATGGAACCAGAGGATTGTTTCATTGGACTGGACTGTGGTACTGTACACTGACTGCCATAGGACCTTGTCAGGGCTGCCATCAGTCTTCTCCCCCTTTCTCTTTCTCTCCTCCCCCAGTCTCTGTGTGTGTTCCATGGGATATTGTGTTCTCCTGTAGAAGATAGGATGATTCAAACCTATTTGATGGGCTTTATGTATTTTTTAACAGTACTTAAACTGAGCTAAAGTTGCTTGTTTGACATGCACATCATTCTTTACGGCTATTCCAGGCTACGCATTCCTCCTCTTTCAAGAAGAGAGCTCGGTTCAGGCACTCATTGACGCTTGCATTGAGGAAGATGGGAAGCTCTACTTGTGTGTTTCCAGCCCTACTATCAAAGACAAACCTGTAAGAGAGCGCCACATGAGCCGTGCCCTGTGAAGGCGGCTTTTCAAAGCAGTATTTTTAAATTACTGTTTAAAAATTTAAGACTACATTAAAAAAAAAAAAGTAAACAGTAAAAGTAGTAAGACCAAATGTAATTTTCTCCATAGGTTCAAATCCGTCCTTGGAATTTAAGTGATAGTGATTTCGTCATGGATGGTTCTCAGCCTTTGGATCCCCGAAAAACAATTTTTGTTGGAGGTGTTCCTAGGCCATTAAGGGCTGGTAAGTAGAATCTCTAAATCAGAGATATTTGGATCCTCATTTCCTTGACTTTGGAATCTATGGAAGTATGTATTTTTCTGCATTTGAATTACTAACTAAATTAGTATTTTAAGTGAATGAATTATAAAGGTCTGTTTCTCAGTAACCAGAAACCAAAAATCTGAAGGATATCTAGTAGGATATAATTATAGATGTGTAAATTTACTGTATATGCATTCTATATAGCACCACACCATCTGAAAGGCTACTGATTTCTATCTCTGAAAGCAGCCTCTTCAATAAGAGAGCTATGAATTAACTATTCACACATGGAAATGCTTAAAGGATTTGATAGCTGCTGCAAAGAATGATAATTGGGAATAGAAGTGTATATGTATGTGTGTATATATATATATGTTTATATATGTTCATGTTTAGAATATGCTGTGGTGTGATATCTAGAAGATATATGAGCTGATTAAGAAAGATTTCTAGAGTTTAGCAGTAGGGCCATTGTGAAGAGTGTGTTGCAGATAAACAGTGTTTGGAAGTCTTGAGTGCAGAGCAGAGTATATTCAGGAGGGACTGTATAATGAAGCAGAGTGGCTGGCCTGGGAATGCACCGAATGACAGGAGAGATACTAAAATGTATTAGAAAATCTCAATAGAAGTTAGATAACGCAAGTCTAGTGGACTGATTGATCCTTATCCCCAGAACAAGAGGAGTTTTTAAGCAAAAGAGATTTTTTAACATAGATTTTTGAAAGCTCATATGAGCTGATTATTTATGAGGGAAAACAGGCTTTTAGTAAATATGGGTAAGGGCCTTTTATATGGCCGTGAAGAACCAGGGGAACAGATACTTGAATACTTAGGCAGAAAGCAAAAGGCTGAATCCCATCTTTAGTCGGAAGCTACTTGGTGGTTGCTTCCCTTGTAAGTAGCTGTGAGAAACAGCAGAGGAGGGGCAGGTTAAAGGAAATGGTGTCTGGGTTCTCAATATAAGTTCATGGTCCCATTCAGAAGTCTGAAGCAGAAATTTGTGTTAAGCCATGTGGTGTCTAGTATGAGGTTTTAAAATAATCTTTTCTAGTGGTTTGGAAATAAATGGGAGAGGAGGGACCAAAGACAAGCAGATAAGCTTGTTTCCATAAGCCAAATGAAACCTGATACTAGCTTTTAAACAGAAATGACTGATGGAAGTGAGCAGGTTGGATTCTCGATGTGTTCAGAAAAGCAACTCCATGGGATTATCTGTATAGTGGAGATAAAAATGATGAAGTCAGGGATCTCAACTCAGTAATTTGATTCTTTCTGTCTCTTACACAATTGAGTCAACAAAAACTCATTGGAATATGTTTCATGAAATGGAGGAAGATCGTGTTTATGTGTGGTCCTTTTCAGCGTGCTATGTATTATGAGATCACTAGAAGTTGTCTGGTAAACAGTTGCTTTAATGAGTGTGGAACTCAGATTCCACAAGTTTGTAGAAAGTCAGGAGCTTATGGGTACAAACACAGATGGTATTTAAATACATACAGAATGGAGACACCAAAACTGGAGTGTAGACAAAGGTGCAAGATAGAGCCTTAAGGTGTTCTGACATTGAAAAGTGAGACTAAGAAGTTATCAGTGAAGTGAATTATCAGCAGAATGGAAAAATATTTCCAGACAAGGGAATCGATTAGCTATGATCAGGACTGCCAGCTGGAAGATAGAGCCCTGGACTTATCCAGAGGGAAAGTTAATCTTAACAAGAATAATTAGAGTCATAGGGTTCTAATCTGATCATTAAGGTTGGGCATACAGATATGAGGACAGTCTGGTTACAGTTCTGCCACCCACTGGTCGCCAGAACGATTGAACTCGCCTTGCCTCCCTCACTGTGCTGTGGCCTGTTAGAGAGAACAAGATTTTCTTGTAGAAGACTGTCCTTAAGGAAGAAGAGACCTGTGCAGGTAGACATGAGTGTGAGAGAAAAGCTGTGCTGCAGAAGGGAGGGGAGGCAAAGCCATGCCCTTGTAGAAAGAAAGCGAATGAGGGAGATATGCAGAGGAAAGAGTTAGGTCTCTGGCAGAGTGCACACACACGGTGGCAGTGAGTGTGTGTGCACACTTACTGCTTACTTGCAGTAAGCAAGTGCTTGGGGGCTCTTGGTTTGCTTTGGTTTTTAAGGTTAAGACTGCAACTGATAGAATGCCTGCCAGCACGTGCAAAGCTCTGGCTCCCAGGCTCTCCTAACAGCTGCTTCCCATTAGAGGACTCTTGATTTGCAGTTGTTGATTTACTGTCTTCTCACCTTTAATGTGAACACCTTTCCTTTTGAAGTGGAACTTGCTATGATCATGGACCGGCTGTATGGTGGTGTGTGTTACGCAGGAATCGATACAGATCCAGAACTAAAATACCCAAAAGGTGCTGGGCGAGTTGCTTTCTCCAATCAGCAGAGCTACATTGCTGCCATCAGTGCTCGATTTGTTCAGCTTCAGCATGGTGACATTGATAAACGCGTAAGTTACACACTGGGAAGTTACTTAGTACGTACTTTCACCATAAGGAGTTAATAATATGGCTCAGGTGCTTTTATCTCCCTTTGTCTCCTAGTGTTATATCTGTGAAATATAAGTTTCTTGGTTAACTTTAAAGGTATTACATAAAAGTATAGATGTGATTCTAAAGCCATGTCAAAAATTTTTATCAGCCAGTAAGTCCCAACTACCTGCTTAGATGTGGAGGCAATTTATATAAGCTTGTGCCCAAGACAAAGTGTCTGGGACCAAGCCACGTGTCTGCCATAATATCAGCTCTCTCTGCCACTTTTCCAAACTTATAACAAGTTAGTCTTTGGGTTAAGGACTTCAGGTGTCCACAGGTGCTTAGAGAAATTGGTCCATGGGAAGTGCTAGTTAAGAGCTAATTTTCATTTATAAAAACTAAAATTTAGATACTGTATATATTTCTATAAGTCATTTAACCTAAAATTGACATTAGTCTATTAGTAGCATAGATTGGGTCATCAGAGTAAGAGCTTTGAGAAGTCTTGTGAACGACAGCTGAAAGGCTGTCCTACTGAATAACTGAACACTGGTTACCATCTAAAACAGGAGAACAAGCTACTAATTTACATACCTGTTTCATACTAAAATCTGTGGATTATACAAAACTATTCTAAAATACTGACACCATCCAGTCAGCCAGAAACAACAGCCTAGGAGGTCCGTTCATAAAGTTACTAGACAGCTAGGCTGCTGCAGCTGAAAGCACCTGACACTGCTTCCCAGGGAGATCCCAGGTCTTACTTCTTCCATGTGGAATTTAACCCTCCCAACCCCAATGGTCTGTCATTCTCAGTTTAAAGATGTGGAAAGAGGTCAAGAGAGTCTGTTGTCTAGAGCCAAGTCAAACCAGACATCATGTGCTGAGTCAGTCCTCCACAGTGAGGCTTTATTTCCTACGAGTTTATAAAGAAGTCTGGACATGCCCTGAACCACTTTAGCCACAGTTCTGGCTTGTTTGCAGCTGTTACTGCAAGCAAGGTGCAGCTCTGACCTGCAGTGGAGAGGCTGCTGCAGTCCTGTGCTGTTGTTTCCCCAGCTTACAGATGATCCTAGAATAAAGGGAAAATATGAGGAGAAATTAGTCTTTCATAAATGGGCTGATAATCCCTTATGAGTTTTGTTCACAATTTGGAAATATTAATGCTGGCATACAGGCGTTTCAAAGATGTTACAAAAGTGAGAGAAGAATGTCTCAAATCTTTAAAGTGACTTCTCTCTTTGGAAAATGAAAATAGCACTTAGCCCCAGAAGGGAACATGTTGAAATAAATGAATTAGTGTTTAACCACTCAAGCTCACAGCCAGTTATAAGCATGAAATGTGATATACAATGTAGTCAGCACAGGGGCAAACTGCCTTGTGTTTAGCCTTGTTCCTGGGGAAGCTGTGTCCACAAGATACTGCCTACTGTCTCTTTGTTCTCTTGGACACTATGAACATTTAAAATCATTCCAAATCTTTATTTCTGAAGCAGACTCCACCAAGGTTTTTTCCTTGTCTGTTTCTAGGTGGAGGTGAAGCCATATGTGCTAGATGACCAGATGTGTGACGAGTGTCAGGGTGCGCGCTGCGGTGGGAAATTTGCCCCCTTTTTCTGTGCCAATGTCACCTGCCTGCAGTATTACTGTGAGTTTTGTTGGGCAAATATCCACTCTCGTGCAGGACGCGAGTTCCATAAGCCATTGGTGAAGGAAGGTGCTGATCGCCCACGTCAGATCCACTTCCGCTGGAACTAAGTATAGCAAACTGGCCTCCGTCTAACAAGGAAGGAAAGGGTGCATGTGGCTTACTGTGCTGAAGACACTGACGTGCAGAAGAAATAAGTGCATTCTTCTGCTTCTCACCCAGCTCTCGATCCATGCATCGTTATCAGCAGCCAAAACACTACAAGCCTCTTGTTTTTCACCAAAACCCTACATCTCAGGCTTACTAATTTTTGTGATATTTTCATGTTAAAATAAAATGTTTTTTTGTATTTTCTCCAAGTTATTTTTATATGTAAAGTTAAAATTAGATATGAGAATGTTTTGCGTAGGGGCAACACAGTCTGCTGCTATATAGTGGGTGAAGCGTGCACTTATTTCTTAACATGGCTTTTTAACTTCAAGATCTGCCCCAGTACTTTACCAAAGGTAGCAAAATAATAGTGAAGATGGAATATGTCTGCTACAAATGCTTATTTTTATTGTTGCTGTTTTCAGTGTGTACATAAACTAAAAATTAGGGTTGATTTTGTTGCTCTCCATTTTGACTTGCAAGAAATAATACCTCAAGATAATCTGATTTATTAGCTATTTTTAAACATTTTTAATCACAAGCTGTATTAGCTTTGCTGCTATATAGGTGTTATGTGTAAATGTCACCTATTAATACGGGATTGAAAACGTTAGAGACACACTGCATTGCGGATGAAATGCAGGCAGCACAATATGGCCGGAACTGCCATAGTTTAGAATGTGAAACAATGCATGTTTACTTACCTGTGTCCACCATATGCATGCACTCGGACATTAACTAACAAGGTGAGGTATTGCAGATGTTCAAAAAGCTCTCTTGAATCTAGGTAGCATGAACAAATTAGAAAATTTGTTTCTTTACAAAAAAGCAAACTTGCATGCATTATTGTGACTTCAAGTTAAAAATGTTGTCCTACATGTGTACAATATGCAAATTAGTTTTAGATTAGAGAGTGCAGCCATTTTGTGATCTGGTCAGTAGTGGAATTCGATTTTATGCAGACTGGATGTAATATTTGTAATCCCTGTGCAATTTTGTGATGTGCGGTTCTAATTCATGTGCAGTGATATAGTATAGATAAAAGATTGAATAAAAGAAAAACACAGGAATTTTAAAGAAAGTTGATTTTAGCCCCTTTGATAGTTCATGGTTAAGACATCCTTTTAAAACCAAAGATGGCCAGCACACTGCTAACCAGTCACCGAATGTGAGACCCATGAAAAGCCCATACTTTTAAAAGAGGGTTTTATAGAAGAACACAGAACTTTAGTGAAGTCAAAATGGAGATGGGAAAATATAACAGATGGCTAGTTGCATAAAATTTACCTTTAAGACAATGGTGAAATCTGGCTTAAATTTGCTTACATGTTTGACCTATGTATATGGGGTCTTCTGTCTAAACTGGGGTCACTGTTGCATGGAGCATTGTTATTCTTAATGGTTAAGAATTGCTTTTTTAAAACTTTGATGAAGGAATTTCAGTAATGACTTTGCTTGCATTTTTTTCTTTTTCCTTTATTGAGGGAGTTGCGTGGAAACATGCACGGTTCTGACCTCGAACATGGTTCGTTCGTGCTGGCTTTCCTCTTAGAGCATCCTAACAGCCGCTAGCCGCTGTGTTAATAATAATGTAGGAGTTACCCTGCAGTCGAAGCAAAGCACCCCACATGGTAAATGTTGTTTTTCGTTGTTGTTGTTGTTTTGTTTTGTTTTGTTTTTTTAATGCAGAACTAAGATTTTTGACTCTAAAGAGAGAAAATTGCAAGGGTACAGCCTGTGCAGCAAACCCTTGGGACAATCCTTCACATGAGCAAAGTGCTGATCTCAACATTGGTTGTCGATGGTATGCTTTTTTGTACTGTAAAACTGCGTGGTTCATGTCTAACTCTGCTGTTTTATTGTGGTTGTGGCTCAAGTTTTTAGTGTTTGATGTTGATGCTGTTTTCAGAGGAGCTCTTTACTAATTTATTTGTCCGTGTCCCCACTTGTTCCTCCCCATGACCCTCCAGAGTTTCTGGAGCATTCTTTTCTACCCTCGCCCCTGCCAGACCTTGATCCATTTTGACATTTGTTATGCACTATTTTTATATCTCTGTGAGAGATTTTTCCAACAGTCAGCTATTTTATGGCACACTTTTTTTGACTGACGACATCTCCTTTGCTATACCTCAATTTTTGGAATTTAGAAAAGAAATCAGTAGTTTTGCAATGTTAATTATTTAGATATTTAATTTCGCAGATTTTTAAACTTTATTTTCATAATTTCTGCTTAATGTTTAAAATTGAAGAGCCTTTTCATGTATTAAATAATGAACTCTAAAATAAATTATATGATAAAATAATTGGAGATGCTGAAAATCATTTTCCCTTCTTAAACGGAAGTAAATATTTGAAATGAAGGGAAATGCAAGAGAAACACCTTCTCCTACCAGGGTGATCGTGACAGAAATGCTGGTTTGTGTCACCGTCATTCCTGTTAGGACAAAGCTCATTGGTCTCATACTGTGTCGCTCCCTGCCTCTCCCCTAACTCTGACTTCTTTCGTTTTCTGTTTGGGGATTGTTTTTCCTTTGGTGTACTACATTCTTATTTTCTAACTGTTAAACACTGTATTAGAGGTTTTTTTAATTTACAGATCATATTTATTTTACTATTTTTGTAGAAAATTATTAATTTTGATTGTATTTTTGTATTTTCAAAGCTTCTTCATTTGTGTTCCCTAAATGTTCATATTGCTGCCCAAAAGTATGAATGACTGTGGAGGAAAAAGTACTTTAAAAATCCACACTTTTTGTTAAGAAGGAAACATTTAGCATTTATATATTTGTGTATGGAAAACACTTGATATTTTATCCCTGTTGCATCTGGCTGCACGAGCCTCTCCTCAAAGATGCCACAAAACTTGAATATAACACATTTTGGAAGGCTGACTAACCTCGATTCTGTGTTGTGATGTGCAATACTGTTTCTAATGTTTGTATAAAGATACAGTGTAAACCTTTTTAATGCAAATTTATTTTTTTCATTGCATATTTTGCAGACTTTATCCACAGTGTCATTTTTTACTGTCAGAAAAGATGCCCCTTTTGTCATTGCAACTATTTTTTAAACCCAGAAATCTTTGTACTGATGTAAATGATTGTAGTTATTTTGGATAGTGTTTTGCTAACAAAAGGAGAGACTTTTTTCATGCATATTTCTATTTTGTTTTTTTGGGTTTTATTTTATTTTAATAGTAGTAAAATACTTGGAATAATTTTTCATATTCTTGTCATTAATATTATTTTGTATTTTTATGTGAAAATATATAATTTTATGACACTAATTGCTAAAGTTTATTTTATGTTGAATTATTTTTGGAGCTGAAATCTTTGTAATATTAAAGCAACTAGTTTCTAATTCCCAGTTTCTGTATAGAATCGCACAAGTGGTTTATGGAGTGTTTGGATTGTAACTATAAATGGTTCTTTGATATGCAAATTAATATTTTCAGTTGATTTTATTTTATATTCCTAATGGGGTGTTAAAGCCGTTTTTTATTTTTTTCTAAATAAAAAGAGAACCCATGCTTTTATGGACACTAGGTAAAACGCCTTCAGCTTAAAATTTTTGTTAAATAATTTAGTTTATTTTATTGTTACCTTCCAGGTGTCTAAATCTCCAGTCTGTCTGTTGTACTGGTAATTTAACTCTGTAATGGAATAGTTTGCTGCCAACTATTTATATTAAGTAATTTTTAAATATTTGTAATATTGTTGACTGACTAATAAACTATTAAGTTATTGGCACACCTGTGAAATCTTATTCCACAACTCACACTCTCGGGAGCGGCGAAATCGTAGTTTGCTCAGAGGCATCAATATCTTAAGATCAAGGCACTCCACTCCACGTGCGGTGTGCGGGCAGGTGGGAGAAGGAACTAGCTGTGCAGGATTCCTTGGTATTTCGGCCTGGATGACCTTTGTATCCATGCCCCTTCCTTCACGCCCTCACGCGCCTTAGACATCTCTCACAGTGCCTCTGAAGTATCACCTCATCTGACTAGATGTTTACTCCAACAATGAGTGAGTGAAGGATTGCTAGAGAGTGCTGACACTGAGACGACTGATGCTCTTCAGGGGACTTCACTGTGGTCCCCAATACCATGTTGAGCAGCAAAAAGAAAAAGAAAAAAAAAACTGCCTGGAGCTCAGGGGAACTGGGCCAATGGCATACACCTCCCGGGGAAGCTGACATCCAAGTAAATCTTTACAAATGAAGTTAATCAGAAGTTAGACAGGTCTAGTGATGGTGCTTTAGATTCACAGTGCTAGCACCCGCTTGTCACCTCTCCTTGCTCTCTGCACATCCCATGGGTTCTTTAGTGCTTTGTGTAGAGGAGGAACAAGGAAGAATCACAGACAGAGCAACCGAGGCCTGCCTGGTTGCCTTATCACAAATGAGAAGTTCTATCGTGAAACCAACATATGATTCTGGGATAAGTGAAAGGAATTAATAGTGTTTTGTTAGAAAGTATAGACAATCATTATAGTAAAGATTTGTGCTTGTTTGTAAGCATACAGGCTCCCAGAGAGAATAATAGGTATTTGAAAATAAAAATTGTGTTTTCAAGGCTTCCAAACCATGCCTCCCACCAAGGCTTGGAGTATCACAGAAGAGAGAGCAGCAAGCCTGTAAAAGAGGCTAGAGAGGTGGCTCAGTGGTTAAGGGAGCTTGGCTGTGGTTTCAGAGAACCAGAGTTTGGTTTCCAATAACCATATTGGGCAGCTCACAACAACCTGACTGTACCTACCATTCTAGGGATCCTATGTTTACTTGACTCTGCAGGCACCTAAACACATGTGGAATACAAACACACACACACAGATACACAAAACATGAATAAAAATGAAAATACATTTTTAAAATGACTGTAGAAGCTGGGAGTTTGAGAGGACTGAGGAGAAACTCTCTTGCACAGAATAGGACCTTTGTACTTATAAACTCATAGGATAAGCTGTTGCAGGCACAAGATCAAGCCAGCCAGTTGAGAGGAGAATGGAAGGAGATCCAGGATGAGTTGGAGGGGAGGGTGTGGGGTGAATATGATCCAAAATACATTGAATACATCGATAAATAGTAAAAAATAATGCTATATTCAAAAAATAAAATTTGGATTGGGAGAATTGACTCAGTGGTTAAGAACACTTGGCAGCTCTACCAGAAGACCCACATTTCATTCCTAGCATGGTAGCTCACAATCATCTGTAACTGGTCGTGGTCATCACCTTCTTCTGGCTTCCAAAGGCAGTAGGCATGCAGTTGATGCCCAGATGTATATGCATACAAAACATCCATACATATAAATTTCCTTTTAAAAACATTTTTGAGAAGTAAAAGATAAATTTTCCCATATTCTGTATGATCAAAACTCCTTAAATGGGGTTAGTCAACACAGGTGACCCCTACACCAATGCCACCATCACCCATAGCCTCCCAAAGAAATCGTGGATTGCACTCAGCCGTATCTCAGCACAGGGTACTAATTTTTCTAAATTTTACTAAATCCAAAGATGATCATCTGAATTCTGACCTGTTTTAAATTATAACAAAATTTTTTTTACCTTGTCTTGGCTTCTCACTTAACAAAAGAATCAAGGACTTTTTGTTTGTTTGTTTGTTTTCTCTTTTGGCAACAGTCCCCTAAACCAGGCTGGTCTGGAAATCAACCTCCAGAGAGCTGCAATTACAAGCAGAAGCCACCACACTCATCTGCAATAAAACAAATTTTGGATATAGCCTAAGCATGGGCACTGACTAAGCAGAGTCCTTGCCACCAGGCCCCTTTAGAGCCCTCTGTGTAGGTGAAAAGTCAGTTCAGTTCAAACACGATATTCTGCAGAAGATAAAACAGGCTAGCAAATAGGATTGTTGGGGGAAATCTGCTGCTATAATTTCTTTTTTTGAAACAATTTGACTTTATTAAGAATTTCATATGGAAGATAATATATGAAATTTCTGCATTATTTTAGAAAACATAGTTTGGGGCAGGCAAGATGGGTCAGTGGGTGAAGTACCTGCTACATCAAGACATAAGCTTGGATCTTTAGCACCCACATAGAAAGCCAGCCATGATGGCGGACATCAGTAACCATGGTACTGTGGGGACTGCCATGAATGGAAATAGAGAGGATCTCTGGAGCTTATTGGCCAGAAAGGCTAGTCATTCCATCTGAGGTCTGGGTTCACTGGGAGATGTTACCAAAATCTATCTGGATTTTGACCTCTCTCCTACAAACATACATAAGCACATCTACATGAACATGTAATACAAAGTGGGGGGGGGGGGGGAGAATGGAAGAGCAAGAGAAGTTTAACAACAAAAATCTAAAAGGCTTATATGAGTCTAGAAAGATGACTTAGCTCTCTCTCTCTCTCTCTCTCTCTCTCTCTCTCTCTCTCACACACACACACACACACACACACATGAATAAACGTGTTTTAAAAGAAAGTTATATTAAGGACAACTCCACCAAGAAAAAGGGTTTCCAGTATGGGTGGGAGAAGAACATATTTACAGGAAATAGAAGATGGTGCTAGGTAACAGTCATGGGTAAAGATGGCAGGCTAATGTGTCATTAGGTGTTGGCCCTCATGCTGGGAGCTTTCCTCAGGGATCTCTGGCCGGGCCAAATTCGAGGGTTCAGGCAAAAGGGAGAGCGCGAGCAGGGACAGAGTCTCCTCCACAATTGCTGCCTCAGTTGCTCCGAGACGCCACACCCACCACCCTGAGCTAAGTTGGACCGGGCTGAGCCCACGGGAGGCCGACTAGCGGGCGAGGAGTGCGGGAAGCTTCCGGTGGAGGGAGAGCAGACCTCTTCCCAAGTAACGGGGTTACAGCTCTTATGATAGAAGCTCTCAGACTAAGGAGTAGTTTTCACACCTTCTGGATGGGGATCTCTCCTACACAGGTTGGGATGGTCTAATATACTGTTTGGAATGGATCAGGGCCTGATGGCAGGTACTTCCCATTGGCTTGGCCTGCGAGTTTAAGGGCGCCTTATCTGCATGTGGGAGGGCTTGGTGTTGCACCTACGTGACAAATCTCACGTGACAGACCTCTCTACAGAGGTTGTGGAGGTTGTAGCTGTTTGACAAAAGCCTTCTGGGAGCTTTGGCAAAAACATTTTCCGGTCCCTTGCGAATTACTTCGCTGGGTCTCCCAGAGTTTTCGGCTTGTGTTCAACCGGATGTCAGACTGCCTGCCAGACCACTGCCCCACAATTAGGTAATACAATTTCTATTCCAGTTAGGTGACCACTTTAAGGTTCTGGCACATTTACATTGTTACATAGTTTATTTTCTCATAGCAAAGGAGCAAACTTACTTTGTTCCTTATTTTCAAATTTAAGATCCTGTGTGTGTGAGTGTGTGTGTGTGTGTGTATGTGTGTGTGTGTGTGTCTGTGTGTATGTTGTGAATGAGGTTTTAGGGAGTACATGTTTCACAGTGCACTTATGCTTATGTGCCTTCTTGAGGTCAAACAGAGATTATTAGGATTATGTGGTCACCTGAGCTAGCTCACCAGTCCCTCAGCTATTATTGACTTTCTAAAATAAGCATGTTTCCATTTCGGATGCACCAGGCATGAACACACACGGCAACAGACAAACGATGCTCATCCAGTGAATAACCTAATGTGTTTCTACCCACTCACTTGCCCACTTGTTTTGTATCTCTCTAATGAAGTGTATTTTAAGGAAACTGTAAAAGCAAATGCTTGCTTTAATAAGACAAGAGAGAAGGACACTACCATAAAAATTGCAAACCCAGGTCTCAGATTTCCCATGGCAACTGAATTCCAGATCTTCAAGGCTTCTTCCTTTTTTATACTTGTGTGATATCACTCAACATCAGTTCACACTGTATTTTAAACACTTGTCAGGAAATGGAAGATTCTTAAAAGAATCCAGCCACCTATCTATGTCCTTGTTTATGATGGTAGCAGGTAGCCTAGTCACAATAGACAAAAGGAAGATACCCATGTCTGTCAATGGATAATCACCAAACCACTTGGCAATACAAACATGCAAGGAATAGTACTCCTCTCAAAAGGACACTCGGACGCTCTCTACAACATGGGTGAACTTTGAAGAAATTACACTAAGAAAAATATTTTGCTCAAGAGCAAAAATATTTCATAGCGTAAGGTACTAAGAGTAGTAAACTTTGCAGAGACAGAACAGAGTGGAGTTTTCCAGAGGCTGGGGGAGTTACAGTTTAGTTCAGACTTTGAGATGGATGAAAACTGGTGATGGAGAGGGGTGAGAGTCACATAAGACTGTGGATGTGTGTGATGTATGCAGCATTCTCGGAACCATAGAACTTAAATATAGTACCGATGGAAGACTTGAGAGACTGTTCAGCTGTTCAAAGCTCTTGCTGCTCTTCCAGAGGACTGGAGTTGGGTTCCCATTACCCACATCAGGCAGCTCACTGCTGTCTGTCACTACAGCCCCAGGAGGTCCAACTCCCTCTTCTGGCCTCCATCCCTTGCTTCCTCCACTCTGCATATGCACATTTATCCAGAGACAGATATATAAACACAAACTAAAGCTTAAAAGTAAGATAGTAAATTTTATACATAGTTCACTGCAATTTTTTATAAAATAGTATCTGGAAATCCTTTAGGGTCTTTATGTTAATCAGGGTTCTCTAGAGTCACAGAACTTACGGAATGTCTCTATATATTAAGGGAATTTATTGTAATGACTTAGTCTGTAGTCCAACTAACCCAACAATGAGCAGCTGTGAATGGAAAGTCTAAAAATCTAGTAGTTGCTCAGTCCCACCACGCTAGTTGTTTCAGCTGGTCTTCTGTATAAGCTGGAATCCTGAGGATGAAGGTTCCAGCAAATGTGCTGGCAAGTAAGTGCAAGCAGGTGAAGAAGAAAACCTTCCTTCATCCTTATGTAGGCCTCCAGCAGAAGGTGTGGCCCAGGTTCATGGTGTACCACCACGCCTGGATCTGGAACTTGCTTTGTCCCAGGCTAGCCTTGAAGTCAGAGATCTGTTTGGCTCAGACTTCTGGGATTAAAGGCATGTACTACCTTGCCTGAGCCTAAGCTTTTCATGCCTCAAGGTGTGTGTCATCCCATTTCAAGATCTGGGTCAGAAACCTGTGTCTTCCAGCCTCAAGATCTGAATCACAGGTGTGCCCTTGATTTCTGGATTGTAGTTCATTCCAGATGTAGTCAAGTTGACAACCAGGAATAGCCATCACAGTCTTTTTGTGTGCAAAAACATCCCTGCTTTCTTCTGAGACAACCTCTCACTTTCCCACCTAACTACAGTTTTATTGTATACATGTAAATCCCAAAATAGTACTGCTTTTTACATTTTTAATTTAAACAATGCAAAATTGTATTTACTCATGTACCTGCTTTTGCACATTTTTTTATAAGATGAACACTCAGGATCCCCATAGCCAAACCAGCCTAGAACCCAGAAGGACAAATGTTAAATCCTAAAGCTTTATTTCCATCCAGGTGAGAATCTTGGGACCAGTGTGGCAGGAGATGTGTGCTCAAGATTTTCGGCAGTACTTCCTCCTGTTGCTCTGCTGATCACACTTACTCTTTCAGGCTGATTTCACACACTATGTGCAGTTTTATCCGGGTACCATTGCATGTCCCTGGTACCTCTACCATCCTAGAATCATCACTGTGTTTTTCATCCTGTGGCTTCTCTACAGAGCAATGCACCAGGCACTCCCTAGAGGGATTCTGACCCTGAAGCTCTTTGTCCTCCTAAGCTTTCCTCTGAAATCTTGATGGAAGCTGCCACGACCTAGCAGCTTTTATCTTCTACAGACCTGTACAGCTAGCATCATCTAGATGACCTTTGTCTACCCTAGGGCCCATTCCCACCACAGCTATGGCCACGGAGGGCTTTGCTAATAAATCTTGGGGGAATAAGTTCTGAGATAATTATGGGCACGTTAGGCATTCTGAGGCTCTTTCCTGAAACAGTTCTTCATAGGCAGGCTCTGACCCAAATGCATCCATGTATGTGTCTATGATAAAAGGGGCAGATGCAGACTTCTGAGATATTCTACTGGCCCCTTCCCTTTGTCCTTCTTCTAAGCATTTGGTTTTTGAGCCACACTGCTCTTGTCTTTTAGACTCCAACATTCTTATTCACTCTTGTGGTGGCAGAAGTAAAAATCTTCCAAACCATTCCATGTCCCTTCTCTCTCTCTGTTTTGTTTTGTTTTGTTTTGTTTTTGATACTTTATTTACATTTCAAATGTTTTCTCCTTTCCAGATCTCCCCTTTGGAACCTCCTATCCTATCCATCCCCCTCCCCCTGCTCCCCCCCCCTCTCGTCTTCCCTCCCTGGCATTCCCCTATATTGGGGCATCTAACACTCTCAGACCCAAAGGCCTCTCCTTCCACTGACAGCTAACAAGACCCTCCTCTGCCACATATGTGGTCAGCACCATGGGTCCCTCCATGTGTATTCTTTGGTTGGTGATCCAGTCTCTGGAAGCATCAAGGGGTCTGGCCAGTTGCCACTGTTGCTCCCTCCATGGGGTTGCAAACTCCCATAGCTTCTTTAGTCCCTTCTCAAACTCCTCCATCTGGGACCCCACGCTCAGCCCAACGGTTGCTGTGAAGTGAATCATGGGTGTTCCGAACTTTTGGGCTAATATCTGCTTACCAGTGAGTTCCATGTCCCTTCTTGTCACCAACAATCATACAAAGGTGAGTAAAAGCATCCGGTAATACACCACAGCCTGGATGATCGGTGGTTTTGAAATGATTTCATCCAAACAAATTAATTTTAATTTGAATAAATTTAAAACTCTTTATTTCAGCCATCCACAGAGTAACAGATCATGGAAACAATGTACACAGGATTTTTGCTATGGTGCACCGTCAGTTAATTCCCAATAAAATCTTAACTTCTCTGTGAGACCTCGACATGCTATTTACTGTCCACTGTCCAGCACTGGATCTGCCTAGCCTCACAACCAGAATGACCTGCACACTCTACATACATGCTCTTTGTACCAGCATGCTCCTCGGAACTACCCCGTTTTCCTTCCATTAACAGATTCCAAAGCTTCCTCTGCATCCCCAGAAACAACCTCAGCCCCAGTTTGCTTCCCTCATCAGCTTTGCACTACAGAAAAAGTCCTTTTAAGGCAGCTAACTTCATAAAGAGAATGGGTCTATTTGGCAGGGCTTTAAAGCTTGAAAGACAAAAACCAGATGACCACGCTGGCTTGTAGGAGCCTGTGTAGAAGTAGTCATGTCTCAAACCGGAGCAGAGAGACAGTGAGAGACTGGTGTGACAAAATCCCCTCAAGATACACATGGCATCCATGTCCTAATGCCTAATGGTTCTCGGCCTTCTTAATGCTGCGACTTTTTAATACAGTTCCTCATGCTGTGGTGACTTCTAACCACAAAACTATTTTGTTGCTACTTTATAACTGTAATTTTGCTACTGTTATGAACTGTAATGTATCTGATATATACATTATCTGACTCCCAGAGGACTCACTGATTGAGAACCACTGACCTAAAGCTTCTGCCCTCTCCCAGTATGGCACCCTGTAGACCAAGACTTTCAGTCACAATGTTGTAGTGAGAAGCAGTCACATAGTAAGGCACATGGGGTCTCGGTACTTTCTTCCCAATGATTTCTTAAATCTGCTTTAAATAAATACTTGACTTAAACGTCAACTGCCCTTAACAATGCTTCTGTTCTTAGTTTGCATCTGCTTGTTTCCAGTTTATAACATCTTTTTCCTTATTCCCTCCTTATGGATATTGAATATCCCTTTTTTGTTTATAAAGGCTAATACACGGCACTTAAAATTCTCTTCAGACTATGTGTGCCGTGGGCACCTATTTATCTGCAGTGACTGCTCACATCATCGTCTGAAGACAGTCCTTTCTGGTTTTGGTTTCGTTTATAGTTTTGGCTTTCACACTCATCTAAGCAGAAATGTCCCATGATTTCTCAGTCCTAGGATGCTTGATCTTCTGAGGCTGGGGCCTGTCCAGTTGCTTCTCACTCATTTGCCAGTCCAGACCAGGTTTTATCTGGGTACCTGCGTCTCTTATAGGAGCCAGAAGTCAGTTGGCTCCAGTCCCAGTTTTAGAAGCCGCTTGATACTAACTGTAGCCTCAGGCAGAATGATATAAATAAACTTCAGTGACCTTGCAAGGAGGAACCCAAGGGAATCAACACATAGCATAAGCATCTTCAACACAGTGACATTCAGCGTCCTTCTAACTTGCCATAGTGTGGTGGACAATCCTATGCAGGTCTTTACCTGTTTAGTGCTGAGAGTATTGCCATTATCCATGATTGCCTCTCTCTCTCTCTCTCTCTCTCTCTCTCTCTCTCTCTCTTTCTCTCTGTTTTTGTTTTTTGAATTTTTTTGGATATTTACATTTCAAATGTTTTCCCCTTTGCAGGTCTCCCTTTTGGAAACCCCCTATTCTATCCCCTCTCCCCTGTCTTCCCTCCCTAGCATTCCCCTACACTGGGGTATCTAACACTCTCAGGCCCAAGGGCCTCTTCTCCCACTGATGTCCAACAAGGCCCTCCTCTGCCACATACATGACCAGCACCATGGGTCCCTCCATGTGTATTCTTTGGTTGGTGGTCCAGTCTCCGGGAGCTCCGGGGGGTCTGGCCAGTTGACACTGTTGCTCCCTCCATGGGGCTGCAAACCCCCTCAGCTCCCTCAGTCCCTTCCCTATCAGGGACCCCTGAACTCAGTCCAATGGTTGGCTGCAAGCTTCCGCCTCTGTATTTGTCAGGCTCTGGCAGAACCACTCAGGAGACAGCCATATCAGGCTTTCATCAGCAAGCACTTCCCTGCATCCACAATAGTGTCTGGGTTTGGTGGCTGTATATGGGATGGGTCCCCAGGTGGGACAGTCTCTGGATGGCCTTTCCTTCAGTCTCTGCTCCACACTTTGTCTCCATATTTCCTCCTGTGAGTACTTAGTTCACTCTTCTAAGAAACACTGAAGCATCCACATTTTGGTCTTCCTTCTTCTTAGGCTTCATATGGTCTGTGAATTGAATCTTGGGCATTCTGAACTTTGGAGCTAATATCCGCTTATCAGTGTGTACATACCATGTTTGTTCTTTTGTGACTGAGGTACCTCACTCAGGATGATATTTTCAAGTTCCATCCATTTGCCTGCGAATTTCATGAAGTCATTGTTTTTAATAGCTGAGTAGTATTCCATTGTATAAATGTACCACATTTTCTGTATCCATTCCTCTGTGGAGGGACATCTGGGTTGTTTCTAGCTTCTGGCTATTATAAAAATGGCTGCTATGAACATAGTGGAGCATGTGTTCTTATTACATGTTGGAGCATCTTCTGGGTATATGCCCAAGAGTGGTATAGCTGGTTCCTTAGGTTTAAGTACTATGTCCAATTTTCTGAGGGTCTGCCAAACTGATTTCCAGAATGGTTGTACCAGCTTGCAATCCCACCAGCAATGGAGGGGAGTGTTCCTCTTTCACCATATCCTCGCCAGCATCTGCTGTCACCTGAGTTTTTGATCTTAGCCATTCTGACTGGTGTGAGGTGGAACCTCAGACTTGTTTTGATTTGCATTTCCCTGATGACTAAGGATTTTTAACTTTTCTTTAGGTGCTTCTCAGCCTTTCGCGTTTCCTCAGTTGAGAATTCTCTGTTTAGCTGTGTTCCCCATTTTTTGATAAGGTTATTTGGTTCTCTGGAGTCGAACTTCTTGAGTTCTCTGTATATATTGGATATTGGATATCCAATATCTATCGGATATAGGATTGGTAACGATCTTTTCCCAATCTGTTGGTTGCTGTTTTGTCCTATTGACAGTGTCCTTTGCCTTAGAGAAGCTTTGTAGTTTCATGAGGTCCCATTTGTCGATTCTTGATCTTAGAGCACAAGCCATCAGTGTTCTGTTCAGAAATTTTTCCCCTGTGCCCATGGGTTCGAGACTTTTCACCACTTTCTCTTCTACTAGATTCAGTGTATCTGGTTTTATGTGGAGGTCCTTGATCCACTTGGACTTGAGCTTTGCACAGGGAGATAGGAATGGATCAATTGATTGCCTCTCTTCATTCCCTTTCCCTCCACAGACCTTCTCCAATGCCCATGGCAGCCCACTCAACCTTCATCTAAGGAATACAGAATATGGGGGTCCTTAAAGCAACTTTCAAACAAGGACTGGAGGCAATGGTTAATCACATGTTTCTTTCACTTCCTGGTGTACAGTACTCAGGCAAACTCCCCTTCTTTCTCCAAAGGCCTAGACTTCCTATCATCATTTATGGATAATAGATAACAGCTCAAGCTAATGGCACAGTGGTGCTCTTGGTGGACTCTATTTTGGGGAGGCTCTTGTTTAAAACATAGCTTGGCTTCAGTGGAACCAAGCAAAAGGCAGCAAGGCGAAGTGCTAACAATTCATAGTTGCCTCTTTGGTCATAGAGAATAGAGGAATGTGGAGAAAGGATCTGTAAGTACTTAGATCATCTCCGCAGAGTCTGTGACCTCCTCAATGAGGACTAGTTTATATGATATGATGCACAGTTCCTCCTCATATTCTTCTGTGACTTATCGAGTCTGGTAGAAAAAAAGGTGATAAGTCTAGTCGACATTCGCGTTGCAAGCAATAGCAACATGAAGTTCTTTGACATTGGCACGGGCAATAGTTAAAATCAAGGCTACACAAGGCTACCTGTTTAGTGGTACTGGTGAAAACACTGAAGCACTGTGGAAATTTGCATGAGAGTGTTTTTATGAGACTTCTGATTCTGAGTCAGAAAGTCAACTTCTACTAGTAGAGTGACAACCCTTGCCTTCATGAGGTCACATGAAAGTCAGCACTGAGTATATAAGAAATGTGTCTGAATGTAACTGAAGGTAGCATCACTATCAGAGAAGACTTCTCAACCAAAAGGAATCTCTGCCACACAGCGACA
Source organism: Rhynchomys soricoides (assembly GCA_019843965.1). Taxonomy (NCBI): domain Eukaryota; kingdom Metazoa; phylum Chordata; class Mammalia; order Rodentia; family Muridae; genus Rhynchomys; species Rhynchomys soricoides. Next base: position 2,169,475 of record JADRCH010000198.1, read on the forward strand.
AAGAGACGCTAGCTTCCAAATGGGTGTTTTGTACTTCATGCCCCCAAAATAGAGTTTAACATGAAAAGTGATGCAGAACCCCATTAACCTCTGCTTTGGCTTTTTCATAGTAAAGCCAAAAGAGAGCCTATGTTCAGGATTTGGCACATGGTTTTCTAAGGTAAGCAGTAGCTCACTCAGGACACAGGAGACTCTTAGAGAAACAAGTCTCCGAAGAAAAGCAAGGAATAGCTAGGGAGGAGAAATAGAGCCAGGGTTGCTCTTTCCTTTCCCAAGGCTACTTAGTGCACACCAGGACGTGTCTATGAGACAAAGTACACTGGAAATAGAAAAAGGAACCATTCCTGACGGAGGTAGGGATAGACAGACAGACTCCTGAGTATGCAAGATAGTGGTGAGAGAACCACTATCCCTGTCACAATCCCTGTCAAATGCCAGGCAACCATTAAGCAACTCCACAAGGCAGCTGCTTTGGTAGCCCTGTCCCACGGATTGCACAGAGAAGTCTCAGACCTGTCAGGTAACATTCCCAAGGTTGAAAAACTGGTAAACGTCAAATTTGGGCCAAAGACTTCAGGCCTCGTGCTTTCTGAACTAAAAGACTTCTGTGGATCCAGATATTCCTTAGAGCACACGGGCTCTCTTGTTTCTGAAGTACACTACATACACTTCCAGCTGTTTCTCCTGTCTTGACCTCCCATCTCCCTGCAGGAGTTCTGAGATTACAGGTAAATTCTAGAAACTCCCAGTTTTTATGTGGATTTAGGGGATCCAACTCCAATCATTAGGCTTATGTAACAAAAGCTTTTACCCACTGAGCTACCTCCCTATCTCCAGAAAATTGTGATCAACAACCCTTTGCTTGTTGTTGACCCTGTTTGGTTCTATTACCTTAAAGAAAACTGAGTAATATGACATGAAGCCTTTTATAACTTTAAGCAAAAATTTAGGATTTTAAAAACTATCCTCTACCTGTATTTGGAAATTTTTAGAATAGAAAATAGATCAATATTCAGCTCCAATATCATTGGTATTCCATTGGACAGAAATTTTAACGTTTGCTTAACAAATGTCACCATCGCTATTTGCTGTTTTTCAAGGATCTTGTTATGCTGTACCTGATTCCATGTCATCATTTCACACTAAATCATAGACATTCCTTGTGAGTAATTTCCTCTTCAGGCTGCCTGTTAAACACTTGCAGTACAGGAGAGCGAAGTTGCTGTAACTGACCTAACTTCCTCTTATATGTGGTAAACTACATTTGTTTTCATTTTTCCACTATTTATCTACCTACATAAAGGACTTAACATATTTGGAATTATTTCCATAGGGAATTTTGTCAAAAGCAGAATAATAATATCAAAAAGTACATATTTATCTAAATTCACAAAAGTCCAATTATCTCTCAAAGCCTACCCAGCCTACAGCCCACCCACAAAATATGAGCATCCATCGGACATATGCTGACCAGCACTATGAATTCTATTATTTTTTAATTTAATGATTAAAATTAACTACATATTTTATTTTAATTTGTATCCCTTCTATTGGTAGCAGGCAATGGGATTTAGTCATTCTTCTCCCTTGATGCTATATTGCCATACATGCTTGAACATGTATGACATCTCTCTAGTAGCATTGTGTAGCTTAATATTTTATAATGCTCTTCATAGCCATGTAATTTTTCTTCATAGTATTTAAGAAAATATTACTGCTTTTGCTATGTGAATTACAGAATAATTTCCATGATCTTTTACTTTTTAGTTTCTCCTTAGGATTATTGTGATGAGTTTGTAAATAACAGGTTTTTTGGGGTTTTTTTTGTTTGTTTGTTTGTTTTATTCAGACTAGGAAACTTAGGAAAAGGACAGATGACAATATACATTAGCTTCTCACTTGTAGAAGTCAGTCGTGAGCCGTTCTCTGTTGTGCCCTACAACGTTCTGCTTTGAGTCAGAGGATATCCATCAATAAAGCATAACTCAGAGCCGTGACTGGCACCATTGCCAACATGAAATTCTGAAGCAGGACCTTTGTGTGGTTACTGCAGAGGCTTCAGGGCATTTCAAAGGCATTGAGACCTTCCATTTTCTGAGATACATTCTCAGAGATCCAAGCAGATACCTGCTTCAGCCTAGACCATGCCTTCCTATTATCCTTTCACAGTTTTACAGCTTCCAGAGGTCAAGTCCTTCCCCAGATGATGCAGATGAGGATGAGAATGATTGAGTAGGAAAACCTTCCTGGGATGCTATCCAGTGGGCTTTGCTGTGCATCTCCTTGACCGATTGACATCATGTGATGATGCCTCCCTAATCAATGGTCAAGGGAAGGAACTGCTGATTGCTTTTACGGAATTAGCAGTTACTATTGAGAGATTCAGACATGGGCATCTTTGCTGAGCCCTGGGAGGTGACAAAGTTTGGAACATGGGTAGCTAGAGGGAGGGAATGGACAGTTGAGTAAAAATAGTTGCTACTCTAAGATAGTCTTGAATTATCCTTCAATAAACTCATGTTATACAGTTTATCCATGTTTAACTGTCTGTCTTTTAAAGGCACTGGACTTTTGCTATTTGAGGGACCTAATCTTTTTCATTTTTTTCTATTTTTTTTATACAATGTAACTCCCAGAACTTCCCATCTCCATACTCACCCAACGTGTTTTTTTCCTCTGTCTCTCTCAAAATCAAAATCCTGAAATGAAAATCAAAACAAATAAAAACCATCAATAATACAAAAGTCACACACACATAACAAAAACAAAACAGAAAGTATGCAAATAAAGCATGGAGTCCAGTTCATATTAGCCAATTCTTCCTAGGCATGGTGCCTGACCAGGAATGGAGTTGATGTACCCAGTGTCATTCCTTTGGGGAAAAAAAAAAACAAAAACAAAAATAGAATTTCCTCTTTCCAGCAGGTGTCAACTGCAAAAGGCTTCCTTTGTCTAATTGTTTTGTGGGATTTTGTTTGCTTTGAGCTTGTGCTGGTTTTGTGCGTGCTGTCATAGCATCTGAGTTTTTGTCATCTCTGTTGTGTCTAGAGGTCATCCACCATCTCTGACTCTTAGAAACTCTCTAAGCCCTCTACTGCTTAAATCTCTGAATGGTAGATTTTGATCAGGACAGTCCATTGGAGCTGAATGCTCCAAGCTTTCTCACTCTTTGCACATTGTTCATTTGTGGCTGTCTATGATAATTACCAGATACTTCAAGAAGAGTCAAGAAGAGTGTTTTGGATGAGAGTTGAGCAGTTTGTTGATCTCTAGGTTTAGCAACATGTCTTTAGGAGTCGTTTTATTGCTTATATTTCTTTAGCAAAATAATCATAGTAAGTTTTTCCTTAGGACCCTGACCTATCTACTCTTAGGTTTTTGATCATTTTAGCTATGTCAAGTATGGGTTTGATGGTACAGAATAGATCTTAAATCTATTTTTAAAAGTGGTTGGTTATTCCTATACCCTTTGGTCATAGAATCAGTCAGTATATCTTGCAGGTAAGTCACTACTGTCAATCCCAGGATTTTTAGCTAGGTGGTGTGGATGATTACTTTTCTCTTTGGCCAGTATACACAGTCCTTTCCATCACTTTGAATGCTAGCTGGTAAAGGTGAAGCTTCTAGTTTGGCACAAGCTCAATTTCATCATGTTTGGTTATATAAGTAAGTGGTGTCTTGTCCAATAGGACCATACTGTCAGACTGTGGAAGGAAACAAATAGCCTGTGATGTTTTGGGAGTATCCATGGACCCTTTTAGCCATGATTTGACAATTTATGACGTTATGATGTGACAATTCTTGCTACTGGAGTTTTACCTGGTGGTATAAGATATCTAGTTGGGGTATTGTCTTCCCCATTACATGATGACTCCACATATCTTTCACATAATAGGAAGCTTCTATGGCAAGGAGTTTCCACACAGCTTTTCAAATAGCCTTTAAGGCAGACATTCTCAACCTCCCTAACGCTGCAACTCTTTAATACAGATGAGGATGTTGTGGCGATCCCAACCATAAAATTATTTCATTACTACTTCAAAACTGTAGTTTTGCTACTGTCACGAGTCATAAATATCTGATATGCAGGATATCTGATATATGAGCCCAAGTGTGTCACACTCATGGGTTAGGGACCTTTATACTACTTTCTCTCCTCATATTCCCTCCTTGCCCCTCCTCCGTCATGAAAATTTTCATTGTCTTCTTCCCTTAGCCCCTCCCATCTCTCTGGGCCTCTTGCTGATTCTCTTGCCCCAATGGCCCCTCCCCTTTGCCATCACTTTACACGTAATCCATTACTTTCTTTTATTTTTTTCTTAACACCCCCTTCTTAACACATGCACATTCAGAGACACAGCATGCAATGCCCCCACCCACCTGCGCACGTGTGTGTCTGTGTGTGTGTGTGTGTGTGTGTGTGTGTGTGTAGAAATTCCCCTATCCAGAACCCTCAGCCTGCCTGTCACAACCTAAGTCTCTTGTGCTTTGAGGCTCTTTCTCTCCATTCTATAACAGAGGCTCTGAGAGGTACAGAAACCGGCTTATGTTTTGTCAGTGGGTGATTTGTGCCCAGTCGTGCACACATTGAGACTGCTTCATACTTACCAAGTTCCCACGAAGTTAAGTGACAAGGCCGTGGCATAAATGTAGCCTTTTCATTCCTCTCACTTTCCTGTGCCTGTGGAGACTCAATACGCTGCCTCCTCAATTTCTGTTTCCTTTAAAAACACCATGTCACTGGGCCTGTTTCCCTGTGTGTGTGCCTATGCATCCCTCACTGTCCTTTACTTATGTATGACACCTGCAAGGATCTCCATAAACTGCATCCTAATTTTGTAATTTTCTTCTACTCACTCCTGCATGTGCTCTTTGCTTTTAAGAGTTCAGGAACCTGCTCCATTGAATTTCTTTGATGGTGGCATGGTACTACTATTGATTCATTAAAAAAAAAAATTTTGAGGTAGTACTGATGGATGATTAATCACCTGTTGCTAATTTTATAAATGGACAGGTCTCTCCAAAGAATGACTCTGGCTCAATACATTTCACATTTTCTTTTGTCTCGATTACTGTTGTCTATTCTCCTTGGGGGTGAGGTGGGCTGGCATGGCACCCCAAACAACAACAACAGCAGCAGCAGCAGCAGCAGCAGCAATAATAGTAACAACAACAAGAAGAAAGGTAGGTTCTATGGTTTAGTAAGTTTAGGCTGCATTCTAGAACCTTCCAACAGACAAATAATCTGCTTTTATATGCAACCTTTAAGTTGAATTGAAGTAAGGCTGCCAGGTTGTTATTGAACTTAGTATTATTTTTCATATGTATTACTGTAAAAAATATTAGGGACCGACTATGAGATACTATTAACGTTTTAGGGATTGTAGTGTCCACTTTGGTAAAAAAAATTCTAATTTTAAAAAGTATAAGAGTGACTGAGTTACCTCACTCAAGATGATACTTTCAAGTTCCATTCTTTTGCCTGCAATTTTCATGAAGTCATTTTTTTAATAGCTGAGTAGTATTCCATTGTGTAAATGTACCACATTTTCTGTATCCATTCCTCTGTGGAGGGACATCTGGATTGTTTCCAGATTCTGGCTATTATAATCATGGCTTCTATGAACATAGTGGAGCATGTGTCCTTATTACATGTTAGAGTATCTTCTCGGTATATGCCCAGGAGTGGTAGAGCTGGATCTTCAGGTAGTACTATGTCCAATTTTCTGAGGGTCTGCCAAACTGATTTCCAGAGTGGTTGTACCAGCTTGCAATCCCACCAGCAATGGAGGAGTGTTCGTTCTTCTTTCTCCACATCCTCACCAACATCTGCTGTCACCTGAGTTTTTGATCTTAGCCATTCTGACTGGTGTGAGGTGGAACCTCAGACTTGTTTTGATTTGCATTTCCCTGATGACTAAGGATGTTGAACATTTCTTTAGGTGTTTCTCAGCCTTTCGAGTTTCCTCAGTTGAGAATTCTCTGTTTAGCTGTGTTCCCCATTTTTTGATAAGGTTATTTGGTTCTCTGGAGTCTAACTTCTTGAGTTCTTTGTATATATTGGATATTAGCCCTCTATCAGATATAGGATTGGTAACAATCTTTTCCCAATCTGTTGGTTGCTGTTTTGTCCTATTGACAGTGTCCTTTGCCTTACAGAAGCTTTGTAATTTCATGAGGTCCCATTTTTTCAATTCTTGATCTTAGAACATAAGCCACTGGTGTTCTGTTCAGGAACTTTTCCCCTGTGCCCATGTGTTCGAGACTTTTCCCCACTTTCTCGTGTTAGATTCAGTGTATCTGGTTTTATGTGGAGGTCCTTGATCCACTTGGACTTGAGCTTTGTACAGGGAGATAGGAATGGATCAATTTATATTCTTCTACATGTTGATTTCCAGTTGAACCAGCACCATTTGTTGAAAATGCTGTCTTTTTTTCCATTGGACGGTTTTAGCTCCTTTGTCAAAGATCAAGTACCGTAAGTGTGTGGGTTCATTTCTGGGTCTTCAATTCTATTCCATTGATCTACCTGCCTGCCACTGTACCAATCCCATGCAGTTTTTATCACTACTGCTCAGTCACAAAAGAATGAACACAATATGTACTTACTATTAAGTGGATATTAGCCCCAAAGTTCAGAATACCCAAGATTCAATTCACAGCAACTGTTGGACTGAACATGGGGTCCCAGATGGAGGAGTTGGAGAAGGAACTGAAGGAGCTGAGAGACTTTGCAGCCCCATGGTGGGAGCAACAGTGTCAACTGGCCTGACCCCCCAGTGCTCCCGAAGACTGGACCACCAACCAAAGAATACACATGGAGGGACCCATGGTGCTGGCCACATATGTGGCAGAGGAGGGTCTTGTTAGCCATCAGTGGGAGGAGAGGCCTTTGGGCCTGAGGGTGTTAGATGCTCCAGTGTAGGGGAATGCCAGGGAGGGAAGATGAGAGTGTGTAGGTGGGTGGGGGAATACCCTCATAGAGGCAGGGGGAAAGCGGTGGGATAGGGGGTTTCCAAATGGGAAACCTGGAAAGGGGAGAACATTTGAAATGTAAGTAAAGTGTCAAAAAATGTGTAATAGTGTGAACAATTAACTAAAGGCTGACATTGTACTGTAACCCTGTTTAAAAGACAAATAAGCCTTATTATTTATGCAGAAGACGTTGTTTTGTATGTAGCCTGACACCAACTAATCAGCTCTGGTATCTATCTCCAGTGTTAGCGCAGTTTCTATGAAAAGGCACCGCCTCAGTTAACACCATTGTTCTCAGTTTAGACACCGGCTAAAAGTGAGTTGTTTCAACCACTTGCTCCTGCTTAGGAGCAGGGTAACTTCTACTTGAGCTTTAACTGATGGAGAAGTCATAATAATATAAACTTCTTTAGTTGAAAATTCTTTGGTGCTGGGAGACAGTTCAGTCAGTGAAGGGCTTGCTATGAGAGCATAAGAGCCTGACTCCAGATCCCTAGCACCCACAGAAAAGGCCAAGCACAGTGGTACAATCCCATAACCTCGGTGCTGGGCATGGGTACACAGATTCCAGGAGCTCACTGGCCAGCCAGATTAGTAGAATCTCTAACAAAACAAAACAAAAAACCAAAACAAAAAAGCAAAAATTCATAATGAAGAGGAGACTCAGGAAGTTCAGGATTGAACTTTGGCACATGTGCACACACTCTTAAATAATTAAGTAATGTTAGGAGCTTGGTATTGTCCTCAAATTCAATGCAATAACTTTTGGTGTTCTTTTATGAGATAATGTTAGCTATTTTTGAATGTACTGTGTCATGCTCACCACAAAGACTTCAAGGCCTTGTGTACGTTAGCATTTCTTTTATTAATAAAATTTTATCTTATTTATTCTCACTTTAACACCATTAATTCTTTGCATTTGTTCATTTTTGAGAAGCTAGTAGCAGCTTTGTTTCTGTATTTGTGGTGCAGGGCATGGAACCCAGGGCTTCTTATACTCTAGATACATTAGGGCTCTACTGCTGAGCCACAACCTAGAGTTCTTATCTGTAACAGACAATTCCACCATCCTTACCAAATCTCACTTACAAGCATCTTCCAGCTCTTTATAAGACCCCTTTTCTTTATGGGCTTGTACTGGCTGGTTTTGTGTCAACTGGACACAAGCTGGAGTTATCACAGAGAAAGGAGCTTCAGGTAAGAAAATGCCTGCATGAGATCCATCAGCAAGGCATTTTCTCAATTAGTGATGAGGAGGGGAGGGCCCCTTGTGGGTGGTACCACCTGTGGGCTGGTAGTCTTGGGCTCTATATGGAAGTCAGTTGAGCAAAGCAAGGCAAGCAAGCCAGTACGCAGCATCCCTCTATGGCCTCTGCATCAGCTCCTGCTTCCTGACCTGCCTGAGTTCCAGTCCTGACTTCCTTTCATGATGAACAGCAGCATGGAAGTGTAAGCTGAATAAACCCTTTCCTCCCCAACTTGCTTCTTGGTCATGATGTTTGTGCAGGAATAGAAACCCTGACTAAGGCAGGGCTCATCTCACTATTCAAACCAAGATGATGATGCTTGGAGTAGAAGAGATGAAACAAACAGGGTGCTGCTCCTAAAGTTTGTAAACAATCCACAGATACAACACAATGTCCAGCATCTAAACTGCTTTGTAAGAAAAGATGTTGATCAGCGACTAGGAATCTGAGACCTGGGATACCCAAATCCTCTCATTTGCCATCTACTTTTGTTGTTGCATTTTACTGGAACTAGGCACACACATTCATTTATGGGATATCAGGAGTTCTTGTGCTATATGGCAAAGTAAAGTAATTGGTCCACATTAAATATTTACTGTTGGGCCCTTTAAAAACATTTCCTTTCTCATCCCATAGATTAGACTATGCACAGATTTATAAGTATAGCAGAATATTCTTAAAATCATTTTATTATTATTTTTTCTATTCTTACTGTCTGAACTATCTGGTTCCTGATTTTCTAGGCAGTGCTGGACATAGGCTCCCTTTTGTGGCATGAGCCTCAAATTAGACCAATCAGTTGTTGGCCATTTCCAGAAATTCGGCACCTCCATTGTTCCAGCATATTTTGCAGACAGGATAGACTGAAATAGCAATCATAGAGCCTGTGCAGGCCTGCACTAGGTCCTTTGCAATATGCTCTTGTTGTTAAATTAGTGTTTTTATGGCACTCCTAACAATGGGAGTCGGATGTGTCTCTGATTCTTTAGCCTGCTCTTGGGTCCCTTTTCTTCCTACTGGTTTGCCTTGCCCATCCATGGTTATGCAGGTTTGTGTTTGGTCTAATTGTAACTTCTTATGCTGTGTTCAGTAAATGTCCCTGGGAGGCCTGCTCTTTTCTGAAGGGAAATGAAGGAGGAGTAGATCTGGGGGAGAGGGAAGATGAGAGAGGGATGCGAGGAATGGAGGGAGGGGAAACTATGATCAGACGTATCATATGAGAGAAGATATTTTATACTAATCCATTTATACCATTTCCTTTGTACTAATCAATTTTCTGAGAAATGCAAAAGAAAAAACGAAGGATTTCCACTGTTCAATAAATTCAAGATATACAAGACACTTCTTGCGCATCAATTGACTCTAACAAGGAAACCCCCAAGTCTTCTGGAGTTCTACAGAGATACAAATATATGGCTCTGCATAGTTCCAATTTGTGACACATTTTTTGAACACTTTATGGGTTACAACCTTGCACACAGTGCAGTTACCTTTGTTGTCATAACATTGTATCTCAGTTCCTAAGAAACCAGACACCATGTTGGCAACAGAACGGAATCTCTGCTGTATTTTCTTCTACCTCTGGTTCCTTTCATGATGTTATTCCTGTCCTCAAGTTATTTTCAGTGTCCTCAGAGGATGGCCTTGTTGGATACTATTTATTTTACTAGCAAATAAATGCTGCAACTGAACAGGCTCCTGGGTTAGTTAATTTGCCTGGATGAGGACAGTAATCAGTTTTAGCTAGGATCCTCAGTCATTAGTTCCACTTTTCTAGTTCATTTTTCCATGTGCTGCAGTCCTAGCAGGGACTTCTCAGAAGTTACTTGGGTCTGCAATGCAGGCTCCACTGCTCACTTTGAGGCTTTACTAGAGTTCATGAATGAGTTAATTACTGTTCAGGTCTGAACGTTTCATTTAATTCCTACCCAGTGTCTGGTACAGTCAGCAACCTCTTCTGTCAATGGATGTCTGTCCTTCAAGTAGCTGCAATGTGATTAAAAGCATCACTGTGCTGTGGGGACGTAGAAGGACAACCTCTTCAATGGCCTCAAATCTGCTTCACCATTGATTCTATTTGTTATTGCCAGTAAGCATCCCAACCAACTTGAGACTGCTATTGGCTCATCTGTTTCAGATAGGACATCCCTTCGTGGAGCAATAACATAACATAAATTTACAGCAAAAAAAGCAATAACAACAACAAAACAGCCTTCTGATAAAATTGGAATGAAATACTAGATTATCTTAAGAACTGAAAATAGTCCAGACACACAACTTCTACCACTGGAGATTTCTAAAAAATGCAGACTTGTGGTTTAGGGTTATGGATTTTTTTTAATACATAAATGTTTTATTGTTCTTTTTTTAAAAAAAAAAAACTCCCTAAATCTCTGTGAGTTATACCAAAAATTCAGGGAATTTCAGGGAAAGAAGTTTAGGGAATCATTCTAGAGTTTGGAAAATTGTTTTCTTTTTAAGTTCTTTTTTGTTAGTTACACAGTACTTGAGAGTAGCAATTCCACTTCTAAAAGCTTGTTCCAGAGAGACTGTTATATAAATCTTATAGCTATAACAATAACTAGCAGTTTCTGTGCCTTGCTTGTGCAGGCTTTAAGCTGAAGGCATCTCCTGAATACCCATAGTGAGGCCTGGAATCACTCATCTGTCTTATCTTACAGATGAAGGCGTGATGTTTGCAAAGGTCAAGGTTCATATTACCAAAGCTACACAGTAGGGCCCGTAAGAAGGAGTTTCTGCTTGTCCATATCTTAAGAACTAAGACACATTTAGGTATGTTGTGCATAATTGTGTACCATTATTCAGTGAAAACTTAAGTATCAGGAGAAAAGACTGTAAGGATAAACAATGTTCCCATGATGTTATTGTGCTCTGAGAGGAGGGGCAATGTTTTTTTACCTTGCCATTTTAAAGTTTATCTTACATAAAAATATTACATTGCTCCAATACAATGCACACACACACATATTTATGCACATATACACACACATATAGACATGCGCACATGCTCACACACATATACATACATGCATGCATATGCATAAATATACAGAGACACATGTGCACATATGCTCTCATATGTGCATACACACACACACATATACACACACACTCATACATTCATCATACATATACATATCTAGACTCACAAAGACACTCCATCTTTAATATTTCTCAACTATATTTCTCCCTATTTTAGCAAATATTTTCACCATCTATTCAAAAGAGCAGACAACTAGGAAGTCTTGATTCTTTTCTCCCTCCCCCCGGCCCTGGCTCATAAATCTTGCCGGTAAGAGCATGCTGGTAAGGCATAATTCCCAACGATAGCTGGTAATTGCCTCTTAGCATTTTCAAGGACTTTGCAATAATCTTTTCTGTTCACCATCTTCCTAAAATGTCAGAAAGGAAAAAAAATCTATGAAAAAAATGTAATCTGAATTTATCCATTCCCATTTAAAAAGTGTGAATGGAGGACACAGTACCATCCCAACAATTCACATGCCCCTTCAAGCTTTTTGCACAGGAAAGTCCATCTTCCGTCTCTTCCTGCCTCTTCCTACCCCACAGGATCCTCCTCTCCTGTTGCTTTGGGCCATGGTTCTCAGTTAACTGTCATTCGTTCTTCTTGATTCTAAATGGCTCTGCCTGTAGAAGACCCATTGCTATCCAATAGAAAACGGGCTCCTTTCATTCCAGTACACACACACCCTCTCTCCTCCCCCCAAATCTGCTGCTGCTTCTTCTAGAGAGTTTTATCAGTATTTGAAATCATTTTGCGCTTGACTTTATTTTCCTGTCCACTGTCCCCTACACAGGCCACATTTTCCCAGAGCAGGGAAGGCTGTATGTATGATGGATTTCATATGGGAAATGGATAACATAATTATGGAACTCAAGAAGTCCCACATCGAGTGCCTGCAAGCTGGAGACTCTCAGAAGCTAGGGCTGCTATCCAGTCTAAGTCTGGAAGCATACAGGTCTGGAACTCTTGTGTCTAAGAGCAAGAAAAGGTGCTGAAAAAATTCACAAAGAGAGTCTGAATTGCATTCTTCTCCCCACTGCCTGGGCCCTGAGATGGATAGTATCTGCCCACTTTGGTGTGAACAGCTTTCATTTGCTCAGTCTCCTGATTCAAACACTAACCTCAGAAACACTTTACAGACACACCCAGAAGTCTTTTATCAGCTCCCTGGGTACCACGAAACACAGTCAAGTTGACACCTAAAATGAATCATCACACCTTCTAAAAGATAGGCACTCCAGGCCTGGCACAGTACCTGGATCACAGTGGATACTCAGCAATCACTAATAACTACAGTGTAGGAGGTTGGAGGTGGCAGCTGCAAACTTGATGATTGTTAATTCACTCAAATCAGAGACATGCAGCCAAGTCCTTGGGAATTGAGTACCAGTTACATACTGGGAAAGCTCTGAGTTAATTTCTGTGGAGAATATGTCATTTATAAAGGGATATGCAATTCAAATGTGCTAATTTAAAGTTTCTGTGTATATGCTAAAACTCTTAATCAGAATTATTTTGGACAGTTTGATTGCACACTAGAAAATTTGGTCTCACTGTTAAGACATGAGGCAAAAATAATAATAAAAACCCTCACACTTTCAATTTACAATTTACATTTGATGACCTTAGATATGTTTTATTCCATTTTCTCATTCCATCTCTCACTGGTGGTGAGAATTTAGTGCTCGCTGGACCTGTCCTACTTCTACAATTCTGGAAAGTGTTTGAGTCCCTGGACAACGACCTGGACTTTGACTCCTGCTATTTCTACAAGGTGCACATGCTAACTGTATAATGCTGGAGACCGTTATAGACTCTCCCTCTGGGTATACAAGCTAACTACACTTTTCCTTCAATAAGTCACTTTGGGTTATATTGTTTTATCATACCAGCAGAAAGTAACTAGCAGTTTAGAATTAAGTAAAAAGAGTAAAATCTTCCATTTAGTTCATTATTTTATATTCATTAACAGAATAATGGACACAGCATAGGTGGCATTGGTAAAAAATGATTAAGGTTAGATGTCTCTTAATCCTGATCTTAGTATTTTGTCCTTGTGTGGTCCTTAAGATCTCAGAAAAAAGTCTGCATTCAGTAATGAGTACAGTGGAAAGTCATCCTGCCCCAACCTGCCCCAACCTGCCCCAACCTGTCCTTACGATGTCCTGCACAGAAGTAATGTCCCACAGCTGGGTCCCAGGATGGCACTGGGGAGATGAGGTTTCACCTCAAGTTCTGATCTTGAGAAAATACTTCCTAGTGGTTGTTTTTTGCTTTCTTCCTATTGGGAAGTTTGAAAGTGGGAATCTAACAACCTCTGGATACACGCTCCAATACCAGTGCTGCTTCAGGCCTGTAACTTAGCCTTTCTAGACTTAATGATTCTTGCTTGCCATTGAGGTCCTAGCCTCCTTTGCATGAGACTGCATGAGACCCAAATGAAATACCATCATATTTCTGGCATGATAGCTAAAAGACACTGAGTGCTCAATAAATATTAACCTGCTAAACATCTTTGAGATATTTTCAGGGGTATGTACAGGGTTGAGAGTCAGGGGACAGGAAGGATGGGAACAGTCTTGAAAGACAGACCCCTGAAGTCTTTGTAAAACACAGCTAGTCACCACAGCAGGAACCAGCCAGCAATCAGTTCAGGCTGTGTCTATGGCTATAGGCCCAGCCCTGATGTTTGCAGACAGGGAAATCCTGGAACTGTAAATACTAGACAGAGGCAAATATGGCCTTTGTGATGTCTTTTTGGCTGCTTTCTGAGAATTGCTGCTTTCTGAACCAGCTTCCCACCACCACTCTGTTCCCTAGCGTCTGGAATGTGCCTCTCATGGCAGAGAGCCTGAATCGTTACCTGGGAGATGAAGATGACCTTGGCTCAGAGTTTGCTGACTTTGCTGAACAGCTGGACAAGGTTAACAACCAAGGCTCTCATGTTGAAGGGCAGCTCAGCCATTTAGGGGGTCAAAGGCACTGTCAGCCCCAAAGTCATTTGTCTATCTCATTCAAGAGTTCTATTTATTTCCAATATATTCTAGACAACTAGTTCTCCCAAGGCCATAGAGCTATTGATCATAGTATTTGTTGATTAAGCTGTTACCCTGAAAAACTTGTCTTAGAAATTTGGTGTGTGTTTAATGGAATCAAATTAAATATTATTCCAGCTGTTTTATTGGTGACACGGTGTGGCTCCATCCATCACTCCCCTCCCCAACCCATAAAGGTTGAGAAGGGAGAATGTTTGAGCTGCTATTAATATGGGCAGCCTTGCTTTTGGCCTGGTCATTTGCAGACTACATGGTATCTCTTTTGGACTGAGTCCAATCACAGATTGTGGCTTTTAGTACATAGACTATGCTGCTGGCATCTCTAATATACTGGTGTCTCTATCATAGCTTAGGATTTACCCTTATAGCTTCATGACTTATCTTCTCAGGGGTTTCTTGCAGGGAATCTTCTCCTGCTACATTTTCCTGCCAACTAAGGCAGTCCTTTCAAATCTCAGCGGATGTTTCTATGACCTCATAACTCTTGCACTCTATATGACTACAAAATCACAGCCATATGTATAATGCCAAAGTATGCCACCAACTTAAGCACTAGATGGGTATCCTAGACCGTGCCTACAATGGCTTCTAAATTTCTGTGTGGCTGCCTCCAGAAAAGTACTTCCATAGGTGGCCCAAGGCAAGCAGAGCACTCTGGCTACATTCTTGCCTTAAGGAAAAATCTTTAAAGTGAGTGCAGAGTTTTACCTCTTGTACCTGTGCTAGGTGGAGCTTAGTCAGTGTGGTGGTTTGAATGAAAAATGTCCCCCAGAACTTGAGAACGTGTGTTCTCCAGTTGGTGGGGCTGATTAGGAAGATTATGAACCCATTAGGGAATGTAGCCTTGTGGATGAAGTAGTCACTTGGGGGTGGGCTTTGATGATTTACAGCCTGGCTTCACTTGCAGTTTGCTCTCTCTGTTTTCTGTGTATGATGGTGATTTGATCTCACAGTTTCTGCTTTAGTCTCCTGAGACTATGCTTCCCCACCATTACAGACTCTCCCTCTGTAGACATAAACCAAATAAACTTTTTCTTCAATAAGTTGCTTTGGCTTATGTTGCTTTATCATATCAATAGAGAGTTAATAACACAACCAGCTTCTTACTGTCCCAGTGCTAAGTGTCTGGCCTTGATGGTACTAACTTCTCTGATAGCCACATTCTCCTTGCCCCTGCTTGCAATCTGTTACCGATCTTGCCAGTCTTGTTGTTTCTTACATCCTTCTGCTTTGTTTTTTGCCCCTGAATGGCTTTGTTATTCTTGCTAAACACACTTAGAAACATCTATGGCATAGCCTGCATGCTCTGCTGGCTTGAAATGTCCTCCATTAATGTAATCAGTCTGTCACTGTTAAATTCAGCCTTCCACAGAGTTTCAGGACATGGAGAAGATGTAAGCAAAACCTTTGCAGAATGTACCAAGACTAATCGCTCATTCAGGTCCCCAAAGAGTCCTTGTTCCCACCAAAACAGTCTTTATCATCTATATGCTTATTAGCAGCCTGGTCTTCTGCCACACAACTGGTTGAACATGAAGATGTCAACGTGGTGCCTACATTATGTAAATTGACACATATAATAGACTAGGTGTTATAGATGTATATCATACCTTATGATTTACATGATTGTTATAATTATGCTCAATTTATATTTGAGACAAAAGAGCCATTTTAACTGGACAAAGGGGGATGTAGTGGGTTTGGCCTAATGCTGCTTGTATTCTAATGTTAATTTGGATCCTCAAAACTGTTTACACAAATGTCTACCGTAGCTTCTGGGAGCCTGCCCCCAGTTGGTTCTGATTGGTAAATAAAGATGCTGGCAGCCAATGGCTGGCCAGGGCAGACAGAAGCAGGACTTTAGGATTCCTGGCTTGGGTCTGGAGGAGAGGGAGATCCAGATGGCAGGAGAGGAGAGACACCATGCCTGAGAATAGTGAAGGACAGAGAGGCGTGGCCACCATGTGAGAGAGCCAAACGAGCTCAGCCCAGAGCACAGCCCAGTTGGGCAACCCTCTGAGTCCAGAGCAGCCAAGATAGAACACAGATTACTAAGTAATAACTCGGATTAACCTCATGGAGATTAGGCTGTGGCACAGCTATTAAGCTGTATAAGTCATATTAAAATTAAAGGCTGTGTGGGTATCAACCATTTGTGAACGCAAAACATTGGAGTGGGTAGAGCAAACCATGCAGCCAAGATTTATTAATGAACTAATTCAACAGATGTCTCCATCAAATCCCTCTCCTCAGCACTCAGAGAAGCCCATGGAAGGGGATGCAGACAGACTGTAAGAGCCAGAGGAGAAAGAGGACAACAAGAAAATAAGACCCTCTTAATCAACATGAGCAAAGCTTGTATGACCACAGACACTGACGCAGCAAGTTCAAGTTGGACATGGGTCTGCACCAGGTCCTCTGCATTTATATTATGGTTTACAGTGTACTGTCTTTATGAGATCCTGAGGGTATGAATGAGTGGGTCTCTGTTGCGCCTCCTTCTCTTGGGTTTTGTTCCTTCTGTTAGTTTGGGTCATCCAACTCTAATGTGATAATCTTTTGTTTTATCTTATTACATTTTATTTTGTTATATGTTTAAATGAATGAATGAAAAAAAATGTTTTGGTTTTCTAAGAGCCCATCAGAATCACCCATCAATTTAACCTTCAGGATTATGGGTTTTCTATAGTTCATGTCTCCAAATTTATTCATTTCCCTTAAAAGTCCAAATTGAAAGGCTTATGAACCAAATGGTTATAGTTCTGACACAGCAGGGGTCTTATTTCTCTGGAGATGGTTTTCTGTGCTCGTGACCTTTCTCTTTCCTGTGGCAAAATGCCCGAGAGAAGAAACGTAATGGATGAAGGTTTGGCTTTGAGTCAGGGTTTCGGAGAATTTAGTCTCGCATTGTAGTTGTAGTGGCTTGAATATGCTTGGCCTAGGGAATAGTGCTATTAGGAGGCGTGGCCTTGCTGGAGGAAGTGTGTCACTGTGGGGGTGGGCTTTGACACCCTCCTCCTAGCTGTCTAGAAGCCAGTCTTCTCCTGTTTGCCTTTAGAACAAGATGCAGAACTGTCCGCTCCTCCCGCACTACACCTGCCTGCACGCAGCCATGCTTCCCATCATGATTAAAGACTGAACCTCTGAAAATGTAAAACAGCCCCAATTAAATGTTGCCCAATTATAAGAGTTGCCAAGAATGAAAACCCTAAGATAGTAGGGAAGGCATGTCTGAGCAGAATAAGTTGGGTTGTGGCAGCTAGGATGCAGAGAAAACGTAAGTGGTGTTTTTCTTCTGGTTCTTTCTGCCCCACCAGTATGGTGCCGCTCATATTAAGGGTAGGTTCCCCCCCTCTTTTTTTTAACACACTCAGAGGTATACCAACCCATCATATAGATCATCAGTTCTCAACCTATGGGTTGCAACTCATTTGGAGATGAATGACCCTTTCACAGGGGTCACTCAAAAACACCAGAAAACACAGATATTAACATTACCATTCATAACACTACTGTTATGAAGTAGCAATGAAACGATTTTATAATTAGAAGTTACCATACAACATGAGGAACAGTATTAAAGGGTCAGAGCATTAGGAAGGCTGAGAACCACCCACCACTATAGATGGTTTTGAATCCAGCCAAGTTGACTGTGAAGATTAACCACATCTGTACAAACATGTGTACACCTATGCACACATCTCAACATCATATATATGTGTGTGCATATGCATGTACACACATAGGCCCCACAGGAATAATGAATACACACATTCACATGGACACATTCATGTGTACACACAAACTTGTACTTGTATACATGAATAAACAAACTCACACATAAGCTTACTTGTGTATGGGTATCAGCACTCATTAGAAAGGATTGTGTGGTCTACAGTTTCCTCAGATATCACAAACTCTTCCTATGCATCTTCATTGTTAGTGCATTTTTTATTACTTGCCTTTATCAACACTGGTGATGAAATATGTATTTATATGTCATTATAAGCTCCTGACTTCTCAATGTCCATATTTTATATGAATAAAGAGATGCAGGAGTCCACTCATGGTGTAGCTTCATCCTGGTTGTTGTCAGTGCTCACTTATCTGTGCTCATGAAGTCACATGATTTTAAATTCCACTCCAACCTTGATCATTAAAGGACTCCTATTTTTATCACAGACCTTAGATTTTACTATGAGCAATCACATAAGGACTGTCTTCACCCGGATGCCTCAAACATCTCAAATATGATAAAACAAAATACTTCTTTTTACTTTCAACGTGCTATAAATTGATTCACAGCAGTTACCTGACCCACTCTGATCTCTTGTCTTCCAGTAATTATGCCACTTTACCTATACACAGTTGCCAAGTCTAAAAACCAAATCAACAACAAAAAAGCCATATCTTTCTCTTTTTAAATTTTCATTCATTATATTACATATATCATCAACTCCTTGAATTTTACCTCCAAATGCACCTGCAGTCGACCTACTTCTTTACTTCTGTCACTATTGTCCAGACCTGCAGAGAAATAAAGGCCTCCTGACTGCTCTCACATCTACTCGGTCTGAGGGATCTCCTTAAGGCCAGCTCTCATTAAACATTTGCCTGGTTGACACACAGTTTGTCACCATACCTTCCTGATGGGAGGGGGGATTTCTTGAAAACGTTTTACATAGGCTGAGAAATCCTCTAAACAGTATTTTAAAATCCCTTGTGTACATAAACTTGACGACTAGAAACATTAAAAGTAGAACTTCCTTTTCTTTTTTCTTTCTTTCTTTCTTTTTTTCTTTCTTTCTTTCTTTCTTTCTTTCTTTTTTCTTTCTTTTTTTTTAAGTGCTGGAGGTAGATGAGCCCGGTCAAGTTCAGTTTACACATCTCCCCACACCAGAGCTGTGCTGAACAATAGATACTTACTCAGTCACGAAGCTCTTGTCTGCTTACTTGGAGCCAATAATTTTCCCATTCTCCTTTCCCATTCAACTCTTATTCTTCCATGGTGACCACATCCTAGAAGCAGAGTTACAGGATTAGAGAGAGGTAGCAGTTTATAAAGCCATGTCAGACGTAGAAGAATCGGGAGCTCTAACAAAAGAGTTGGGCTTTATTCAAATGATGAAGCAGGAAAGGATTCTTTGGACTGGTTATTTTTATGAGCAATGAAGATTAGAATTTTAACTGAGTTCGGCCTCATGCAATAGCAAAGTCACAGTGTCAAATCGCAGTTTGAAGGGCAGAATGTCAGTGTGAGAAGGCCACATGTCCCTATGTCATGAAGGCATAGGGAACCCACATCCACCCAGCTTAGTTCACACACACTAGAATGGAAATAAAACCAGAGTGCAGGAAGACTGATTTAGTCTGTCTGCCTAGAGAGTGTCGGTGGATAATTTAATCTCCAAGACAATGGCTGGGCAAAGACTGGATGGATGTCTTTGCTGGGGAATAGAGCAACATTTGTATAGTTGCCATAACTGGAGTTCACAAGACCTCCAGGTCTGGAGCCAGGGGATGGGGAAGTTTTGATGCAGCCTAAGAATCCAGAACAGTCCGGACCACAGTAAATGTTCTAGAGTCAGAGTTAGATGGGAGAGACGCTCCAGTCTAGCGCTGCCAGACTATGGTAGGAGAACACTTGAGTAGATAGAGGAAGGGGAACAGCAAAGGAGAATGGCTCACAACACACTTGTCAGTTTCTCTGCAGAGCTTTCCTTGTGTTTATAAGCTTGCCTTAGCTTAACCTTACAGCTCTGGCCCAGGATTCATCAGTGTTTGTTTGCATCAGGATCTACTTTGTTAAAATGTATGCTTGTTTTTAATGTACCTGCACAGAATGTTGTGTGAATTCATTAATGTGAGTGCATACATATGCACATGTGTGTGAGTGCTTGTGCACATGTGTGGTGGGGAGGAGGACAGAGATCAACACTGGGTGTTTCCTTCACTTGCTCTCCTCTTTATCTTTGGAGACAGTGTCTCTTAATGTGGAGTTCCCTGACTCAAACGTAGCCCCCATAGCCTATCTCTGCCTCCCCAGCCCTGGCTTTACAGATATGTGCTGTCACAATGACTTATTACATGGGCACTGGGGATCTAAATGAAATCCTTAGGTCTGTGTGGCAAACCTACAGATTGCACCATCTCACTTTTTTTTTTTTTTTTTTTTAAGGAGTTATAATATGAAGATGAATTTTTAAATTTTATTTTTCTTTAAAATTTGTTTTTCATACAATATATTTTGATCAGGTTATTCCCTATCCCCAGCGCTTCCTGGGTCCTCCCCATCAACCTATCCACCCAACCTTATTCTCTGCCCTCCCCCGAAATCCAAAAACCAAACCAATAATGAAACTCAAAACAAAAGAACAAAAAATAAACTGAGACAAACACCTCAAAACAAAACCAAAAGTCAAAATATATTTGCAAATGATATGTTTGAAGTGATTCTTAAAAAAAACAAAAACCAAACTAAACCAAAACAAAACAGAAAGCCAAATACTTGGCCTTGGTTTGAGAGTTTACAAAGAGCCAGGGCCTTTGAGGAGCAGGAAGCAGTCCTCCTTACAAACTTTCAACCTTGATCTTGAGCTTTTCCACCTCCAGAACTATGAATAATAAATGTCTGTACGTCATAAAGTTCCCAGTCTGTGGCCCTCTGTTATAGTATCACAAACAGCTAGGAAGCACCTGAAAACCAACCACCCAAAATTAACTCTGTAAAACATCTGGCTGATGCTCTCTGAGGATTTATTTTCTGTGTGGGCATTATGAATCTGTGTATTGCTAAACTTAGATTCACACCATGTGACTCATTTCCGGTCACAGTTTGCCTCCCTGAGACCTACATTGAGCTTGTCTTTGCATTTTTTCACATACCTATTCAGATCATAACTTTTAGTGGCTACTCAGAATTTTACAACACAGTTCCCTTAGCCTTTGAATTTGGGTGTTTCTAATTCTTTCCTTTTGTAAATAAACTAGAATGGATGTTTCTGTGCCCGTAGATGTAGTACTTGCCTAGATATTTCTTAAGGATTAGTCCCAAGAAGTGATGTTTTTATTGAACATAGATGTATACCTATGGACATTGTTCCAAAATGTTTTTGCAAAGCAGTACATGGGATTGCTCATCTGTCCATCACTTGGCAAACACCAGAAAGCTTTGCTTTCCTTTTTGTCTTCCAGTATAGTAAGCAAACAGAGGTATTTCATTATTGCTTCATAGCAATCTCTGTTTTTCATTACTGATATTAACATGCTTATGGACCAAAGGTACACATTTTTCTTTTGAAAATCACCAGATTATACTCTCTATCTGCCTCTATGAGGATACATGCCTATTTTTACATTGATATAAAACTTTGTAAAGATAAGCTTTGGATCTTTTAATTGAAAAAAAAAATAAAGACTCCAGTTTGTCTTTAATATTTTACTTGGCTATGTTATTTTCGTCACTCAGAACCCAGTTTGTGTGATGCAGCCATTTAGCCTGAGTTTCTTTCATGTTTCAGCCTTTGGAGCCATGTTTGGGGAACCCATCAACACCCTGCGATTAGGTGAATACAAACCAGATGTCAGCATGGTCTCTGCAGCTGTGGCATCTGCAGTGGCTGCCTTGCTGTTTAGGAAGCTTGGTCCATTAACCAGTTTTGACAATAAATCCACTCACACCAACCACTCTGTGAAGATTAGCAAAGAGGAAATTGGGAGGGTGTCCTAGTTTACTTTCTGCTGTGATAAACACCACTGCTGAAGGCAACTTGGGGAGGAAAAGGTTTATTTCACCTTACATTTCCGGGTCACAGCTCATCACTAAGAGAAATAAAGGCAAGAGGGCAAGCAGGAACTGAAGCAGGAATCATGAAGGAATGCTGCTGCTTCCTGGCTCACTCTTTGCCACATTCTTAGTTAAAATTCTTATACTTCCTAGGAATGGTGCTGCCCACAATGGGCTGGTCCTTCCCACATCAGCCACTAGTCAAGACAAACTCTCACATGGCCACAGACCCATCTGATGGAGGTAATCTTTTAATTTAAGGTTCTCTATTCCCAGTTGATTCTAGATTGCATTAAGTTGACAATAAAAATTAATCAACAGAGAAGGTTTGAAGATGAACCAACGTTGCCAGTAAGGGAAAGGCAACCCACCATCTTTTCGTCTTGCAAATTTTTCTGCATCTTTCTCAAGTGAAACTTTTAAGCTACTTTATTTCTCAAAACCATCGATGAACAATCCTCTGATTATAAGGATTCTCAAGTAGCTTGGCATAGCACTCAAACTGTCTGTTTATTCCTGTCTGTTTATTCCTTCTGATCATATTACTCTCTCCTCCAAAAGATCTTAAGACATTTTGTAAAAATACATCTGTTTTATGTTTTTTTCTGTCGTGATAAAACACCACACCCAAGGTAACTTAGAGAAAAAAGAGTTTATTTTGGATTTCAATTCCTGAGGAATAAGAGTCTCATTACATAGCTGCTTCTGGAACCCAGTGAGCCGATACATAGGTTTAAAGATCAAATCGGAAGCTGGCAGTTGATAAGTACTTAATCTGAGTTAGCTATAGAGTCCCCTGGTACTGCAGAGCTGGAATGAGATGACAGTAGTCTCTGCCACAACAGACTACTCACAGGTACTTGGATTTTTCTCCAAATGACTCGAGCACTGTTTTAAGATGGAGTGGCATGGGCTTTGTTGATGAAGCCCAGCATAGTTCTATCTATGCCTTTGTTAGCTGTTATCATCGGGACCTTCATTGGGAAGCTGGCACTGTCTTCCTGTTTGCCTTGGGAGATTGCCTTGGAGAAATATTGGACAGTAACAGGGGAATGGGAGATGGCTGACCTCACTTGCACCCTAAATCACCTCTTAGAATGCAATTCAGTCTCCATGCTTCCTATTTATAGAAGCCATTACATCTCTCTCTGCAAATTTACATAGTACCTCTTTCAAAATTGGAGTGTTCCCCTTCCTCCCTCCATAAAAATTGAAGGGGTTTATACAAAAAAATATTAGTCTCTTATAACGCCTTATGAATTATGTACCCAACCAAAAGGTGATATATCTTGCTTCTCTCATTCATTCACTTTGTATGTTCTTATTAAATATCAACCTAGGGCCGCATGACTTGCATTGTTTCCACAATGACTATAACATCAGCCTAGTGGTCCCTCTTCATCACTATAGGAATCTTTTCTCCCCAACATCCTAGGTGATGTGGCTGCCAAATAAGGCTGATAGTTTGAAAATTTTGAGGATCTTTGTAAACACAACATAGTATGATCTGGAAAGAAATTCAAGACTAAAACAAAATTTTCTTAGTATTTTTAGGGGTAATTTCCAGATCCTTTGGGAGTCGGGTGGTATATGATGGTTTGTATGTATGTATGATGTAACTTGAAGTTTTCATAGGTTTTTTAAGGTCTCAAGGACAGAATAAAGAAATAAGTACATTTTGGGCACCATTAAATGTAAGGAATAAGAAGAAGAAAGGGACATTTGATCTATTAATGTGATAAGCATGGGAGCAATTGCATACGAGCTTCTCAAGTGCATTCCACAGAACCCGGCAAACTTTCTTGTATATTGGCTGTTCAGACTGCAACTCACAGGGTTCCAGAGTTGGTTGAAAGATAAGTCTAGAGAAAGGTTTCTGAATAAATGTTGCTTATGAAGCCCTTGTAGTGCTTCAGTGCAGATCTGGTGCACGTGAATGTTTAGTACTGATTGACCTTGGACATGAAAAGGAAGAGAGATGAAGAGAAAGAAGCCCTTTGGGAGAAGACTGGCCAGCAGGAAGTGAGACCTGACTTTATAAAGCAGGAAGCATGGGAAAGGGCAACAAATCAAACTGTATTTGAATAAGCTACTAAAAATTACAGTAAAATTAAGTTTGGCAAAGTACTTCAAGAATACGTTTTAGGATATTTGGAATGCACGATCAAGAGCCTACACTTATTTTGTATCAATGGAGAGAAATAAGAAGCTAAATCTAGCAAATTAGTTCATCAAAAATGCTACCTAAGATGGCCACTCTTTGCAGACCAGACAGCAAAGAAGGATCCTGGGGTCAAGGAGGCTAAGCCTAACCCCAGCATGACAACAAGATATATGTCATGTTTACAAGTGAAATGTGAAGAGGAAATCTGATCGTTAAAGCCAAGGAGACACTTCTGACGGCTGGAGTCAGAGAGTTCGGTTTTGCTTGCCAGCTCTACTTTTGCAGAGCATCAGCATTCTGGCTTAAAATCTAATAAAGCACCTTTCACATTTTACAAATATATAGGCAGAGAAAAGACATTCCCCTCCCCCTGGAACTTCTTGGGTTTTTGCTTTTCTTGCTAAGAATGTGCCTGATGTAAGGCAGCCAGCACTGGCAAAGTTCCCTTCCCTCTCCTGCTGAAGTCCCCACCCCCACTGGCTCCAGAAACCCAAGCTCTAGCCAAAGTCAGAAAATCTAGAGACACCTTCCCTCCCTGCCAACCACTCATCTCAACCCACCCCTTCCCAGTTTAGCAAGTTTGGCCTTCTGGCTGAAAGCTGACTATTTTGGATTTTGAAGAAAACATGCTCTGTTTCCCCTGATGGCATCTCCAGGGCGGAGAGAAATAGACTGGCCTTTGTTATTTTGTCCCTGGTAGATTACCAGGCAGTGCCCAAAGCTTGGGGGGGCGGGGTTGGAGGTGGCAGGAGGTAAGGTCTGGTCAGTTGACTTAGTATAAGGCCAGCATTGTCCCAGCACCCTCTTGTAAGGACACAGAACTCCTCAAAGAGCTAAGCTGCCTACTTGGGCTTAGAACCCAGTAGTTCTGGTACCAAGGGCTTGTGTATCACTGTTCCTTGTTCTCTCAATTTATTTGGGCTTTGAGCATAATGGGAATATTGACTTTCAGTGTAGTGGCTTCCCACATGAGATATTTCCTGGGGGGGGGGGGGGGGGGGGGGGGAGGAACTCAGAAGACCCCGGGACTGGGAGCTCTGCAGACAATTTATCAGAGATAGGATATGTGAAAGTCATGACCAGTTAGCAAGCATTGAGGAAGCATTGAGGAAGCATTGCTATGGGACTCATGGACTACACTGAGGACAGCTTCAATTTTACCCCAAGACTGTCCATCTACCTTTAAAATCTGTATTAGCTCCATTGTCCTGTTTTCTGATAGTGCTTGCTTTGTTGAGCCATGAAGTATTACTCACAAATGAAATCTTATGAAGAAATATACAAACTATGTTTAAGATTGTAATTGGTATGCTAATATGAACTCAATGCCATTTAGGTAAAGAAAATTGAAGAAAAACAGTGAGTTAGTTCTGATTAACTTGAGGGCACAAACAAAGAAGACATTGTTCTTTAGGCTTTGGTATGTATCTGCTTTTGGATTTCATTACTATTGCCCAGAATTGAAACTCCTTTTTTTATGCAGATAAATAGATGCAAGAATTGGCAGGTCCTAAATAGCTCATCTTGGAGTCTTCCCATGCATATGTTCCTAGGAAAACTAGTCCAAATGTTGTAAAGTTGGGTTGTTATTAATATTTAACTACCATTCCATATTCCTTATCATAAACTTAAGTGGCCAAGTCAGATCATTGACCCTTCGAAAATACACACTTGGCTAAGAAATTGACTGTGCTGGGATTATTGTCATGATGCTATATCTTACATGTCAACCTTCCCTGCCTAGTATACAATAAGCACCTATGTGTATTACATGTGCACATTCAGTTCTATGTGACAGGACCAGACTGTACCTGAATTGGAAAAAAGAACCAAACAAAAAAAGGAGGCCTTGCAAATCAAAGCATATTTTAAGAAAAAATTGAATGCACCCATGAAATATCAGGAAATTTGTATTGGAAGTCCTTCTCTGAAGTAATTCAATCTGGCTGAGTTACTCATTAATGGTCTCAACTGTGTTAAAATTCAATCTTTAAAACATTAAAGTGTGTGTTGCTTTGAATGGGAGCTAAAATTGAGTAAGAAAAATAGTTAAGGAATACTTCAGGAATCCCTAAAAGTGTTTTTACAGCACAATCCTGACCCCAGGATTTCCTTCAGGATTTCCAACTTGCTTTCACATACAGCATAGATTAAGCAGGACACTTGAGCAAGCCTCCTATAAAGTGTAGCCCAGAGCACATGAGAATTCATTTAACAATCTG
Organism: Rhynchomys soricoides; assembly: GCA_019843965.1. Taxonomy (NCBI): domain Eukaryota; kingdom Metazoa; phylum Chordata; class Mammalia; order Rodentia; family Muridae; genus Rhynchomys; species Rhynchomys soricoides. The sequence continues at coordinate 2,195,971 of JADRCH010000198.1, forward strand.
CTCCTAAACACACAGGTCAAGGCACTAAGGCTATGTTAAGTATCATGTTGATCTATGGTGTGTGGGCTCAGTCCCTGGGTGTTTAAAGTCTATATTCATTGTGTGAACTCTGGTCACGGAGCATTGACCATGTGCTGCTCTTTCCCTAGAGTTGGTTTTTATGTATCCATGAGCAGCAGTTAAAATTGTCTATGTGCTCATAATGTGAACTCTCCATTTGAAGAAGCCAGTGCTTACATTATAGAAGCACTAATGTAAGAAGATAGAGTATCACATACACATTTACCAGGATTGGTAGAAAAATACTGGAATATGGAGCAGGGTGGATTCTGGGGAAATTTAGAAGGGTATTTATGAATGGCTAAGTACATCCCTTAAACTTAGTGGTTATAAATGGTTTGAAGAATACAATATTCAGTTTTTCATACATACTCATGACTTTATTCTGGTATATTTGAAAGTACCCACAAAGGTCAGATATATATATATATATATATATATATATATATATCCCTCACGTATCTCATCTTCCATAGTCAGTAACATTTTGCAACCTTACTTTATTGTCTCCTTTATATTTCCTATGCATGTCATGATGTCATTAGTTTATTTTATAGAAAATCTATCACATTATTCCTATCATCACCCGTATGTATAACAAAAAAAATTAAAATACAGTTCCTGGTAGGTTGTCCATGCTCCAGCAAATGACCTCACACTTATTTATACATGGGTGCACTAATTGGACTAGAAAGTTATAAAAAATATAAGAACAAAGTAACCAACAAAGTCACGATCTCATTAAAACCCTCTTTAAAATAAGCATCCCTTAATACTATTCAATGTTAAAACCGTGGCTAAAATTCATCTTCTCAACAAAAATATCAATGGTTGGCTTACCCAAATCCAATGAATTAGAATTTACACAGAGATCCCAAGTGGAAAGAAGGAGCAGGCACCAGATGATAGAGGAAATGCCACCCATACCAAGGATCAGGTAGGAGCAGGCCTGGCTGGGGCTTATTTAACTTAGGGAGTCACATGAATATCAGCCTAAAACATTGTTGCATAAAAGTGCTTCTCAGGAGGCTGAGACAGGAGAGTTGTTTGGGATCCACTTAGGCAAAGCAAGGACACCATCACATAGAAGAAAGAGGGAGAGGAGGGAGAGGAAGTGCCTGTGATTCTAGTATTTTATAGAAATCTGATCTGCAGTAAAAGTGTGAATTCTAAAGTCAGAGCCATTAGTTTTTTGAGACCACAGCATGATAGATACCACAAATGGCTCAAGGCAAGGCCCTAGACATTAGAATGGATGATAAAGGACAACAAAATACAGAAGGGGAAGACTTACATGAGTCTTAGAAGGGATGAGATTACGAGAAACATCCTTGACAGAGCCTTTAAGTCAATACTTTCCACCTGTTAAGATAAAGTCTCACCTCAGTGAGTCAGATGGTCCTATGAAGTCAAGGTAATGAATGCAGGCACAGCTGGTAAGGTTGTTCAGCAGGTTAAAGTACTTGCTACCAAGCTTGATGAGCTGAGTTTGATCTTCAGGACTCATACAATGGAAGGAGGGAGGTGACTTCCACGAGTTGCCCTCTGGCCTCCACATTGGGGTGTTAGCATGCAGTCACACATGTGACCTTATACGTGAGGGCACATGTACACACTCAATGAATAAATGAATATACATTTTTGAAAAAAATATTTAGAAATGACTGAAGACAACAGAGGGAGAATAAGGGTGAGTTGCTTTAATCCACATGGTGTGTACTAACGGGACTCAGGGGTTTAAGGGGAAACAGTACATGAAGTAGAGTGAAGTGGGAAGGTATGAGAGGGGTTGGAGGGGAGGTAGTGGCACAGATTAATCAAACCACATTGAATACATGTATAAAATCTCAACGAATATATATATATATATATATTATATATATATATATATATATATATATATATATATATATATACACACACACACACACACACACACATATATATATATCGCCAAGCATGGTGGAGCATGACTTTGATTCCAGCCCTTGGAAGACATAAGCAGGCAGATAGATCAATGTGAGTTAAAGGCCAACCTAGTCAATATAACAAGTTCCAGGTTAGCCATGGCTGCATAGCAAGATCTTGTCTTAAAACAATAAAGTGATGGCTATGTGCTTACACTGAGGCAGGATGACTAGAATGTGAATCCTAGCTTTACTAATGATTGTTTATGAGAATTTAAAACTCATCTTATTCTTTTTTTTGTTTTGGTTTCTCGAGATAGGGTTTCTCTGTGTAGCCTTGGCTGTCCTGGAACTCACTCTGTAGACCAGACTGGCCTCGAACTCAGAAATCCACCAACCTCTACCTCCCGAGTGCTGGGATTAAAGGCATGCACCACCATTGTCCGGCCTCATCTTATTCTTTTTTGAGATTCAGCATTTATAAAGAAGGCAAAAATAGTCTCTGTCACAGGTCAAATGGTAGCCCTCCAAAAGATATGTGCATAGCTTGACCCTTAGAATTTGTAAATGTTATCTTATTTACTATGGAGTCTTTGCAAATATAATTAAGGTCATATATGCTTTTAAATTATCCCCATCGACCCCCAAATCCAATAACAAAGGATACATGGATGTGAAAACAAAGCCATAAGTCAAGGACTGTCAACATCCACAAGGAGCTGAAAGAGGCTCATTACATCCTCCATAGAGTACACTTCCCCATCCACACCTTGATGCCAGGTGACCAAACTGAGAATACATTTGTAGTGCTTTAGGTCTCCAAGCTTATGATTATGTATCATGGCAGCCACATGTCCTTGGGTGGGAGCAGAGTAAAACAGACTATCTGAGGAAAATATTGACTCTGGCCATGGATATTCCCTTGATTCACTGCCAGCTAAACCTATCTTGGCCATCTGTGTTTGTTCACTGCAAAAGGTTAAAGCCCTCCTCAACTTGCTTAACAAAGAGGGCCATTCTCTGGTTTAGGTCACTAAGCAGTTCAAAGGCTCATCTGCCCCGTGTTTGGCTGGACCCAATGTTCGCATCAAAGAATTACCCTCTATTTCCATTCAGCCATGCTGTATCTTCCATTGGTTTCCTGGTTATTCAAGGCCAGGTAACTACTTTTCAATTCATCTCCTGTCAAAAGGATGAAGAATGCACCCTAATGAGCCTGGCTTATGTTCATGTTGGAGATGAAATACGGGTAGTATCTGTTTCTGCTACTATAACAAAATACCTGAGACTGAATAATTCACTGAAAGGAAGTATATTCCTCATAGCTATAGACACCAAAAGTTCAAGGAAATGGTGAGAGCAGTTTGGAAGTCCAAGATGGCACCCTGTTGCTGGGTGCTTCAGAAGGGACAGATGCTGTCTCCTTACAGGCTGGAAGTTTGACATGCAAAAAAGTTTGAGAAGTAGTTTCCTACCATCTTTTCATAAGGCAGGCCTCCATCTATGAAAATGGTGCCGTTGCCAAAAGAGCCCTTCTCTTAGTACTACCTGAGAAGATTAAGTTTCTTTCAACCTGTGCACGAGACACATTGAGTTATAGCGAGGAAAGAAAGGCAACCTCTAAGAAGAAGAGAAAGAGTCTGGCACCAGAATAAAAGGAAAACAGACAAGACAAGAAAGTGTATACTTCCAATTGGACAGGTTCGAGACAGCCCTGCCTCCCAGAACTATATACAAATGCATTGAACTTAATACATGAATGAGGAGGCTTGGGCAATCAGAGGGGAATGAAAAGGCACTCATTAAAAATTGTCAATAAAACTACTACCCAGACGCTGAAGAAGGCCAAGAATAAATTTCAGGTGCATTTGACACCCAGGGTTGTAATAAGAGCTCTCAACCTTCTTCTGATATGATACAGAATATATATGTCTTATGTAAGGGCAAGCAACAATAGTTTTAAGACACAAAAATCACTAAGTATGGAATATTGATAAATTTAAAGTATGTTACAACTAAATTCTGTTAATGCAAAGAAAACCTGAAGAAAATTATGTCAGCTGTGCACTGAACTATATATACATATATGCAACAAATAATCAACATATAAAATGTCAAAATATTTGAAATGTAATGACAATATAACATAAGCAAACTGAAAGAACCAACAGGTAAAAGACATAAAAATGTATCCCAAGTAAAAAACACTCAAAATCAGTAATCTTTTAAACTGTTGGTCAATTTCATCAGCAATCAGGGAAGTACAAACGAAGATCTAATGCAATTTGTTGGTTATACATAGCACATATTTAATTCAGTGTACAGTTTATTAAAAGACAAACTGCCAAATATCGGCAAGGACGGACATGCAACAAAGAGAATTCATGTTAGTAGACTTGGTAGAGCGGGGAGCTGGCGTAGCCACTGCTGCTATGGCCTGAATGACTGTGGCCATCCCAGAGTAGTATATGTGTAAGTCTGACCTCCAATGAGATGGCATTAGAAGAATAAGCTTTAGGGACCGGTTAAGAAATGAGGGCAAATCCCCATGGGTGGAACCCATGTCTTTAATGAGATATGTCAGAAAGGCAGCCCCTTCTGCCATGTGAGAACGTAGCAAAATGAACCAACTATGAAGTGTTCATTACACCAGTCAACTATGACCATGTGATATGAGCTCAGTGTTCTATCTCTAAGCTTTAGAGACCTATTTATTTCCAAAGGGATTCATGTGTGTGAATGATATAAATGCACATACATTTTATATATGTATGTTATATGTATAGATTTCATATATATATCAGATACTAATATTAGAGAGATAAAATTTCAAGCTTTGGAGTTACCACCAAAACAATGATGTGTAAACTCTAGGAGGAGTATCAAATGAAGACCAGGAGCCAAGATATGAGTCCTGTGGTCACCAATGTCTAGAGATAGCAGAGGCAAGTGGGACAATGGAGGGTAATTGGCTAGGGAGGAAGGAAAGAAAGCAGAAAAAAAGCAGCAACTTGGAAGTTAAGGGAACAAAGGTCATAAAGGTAGTCATGACAACAGTGCCACAGAAGATGAGATCAGAAGAATAACAGCTGAATTTGATAAGCCCATGACCATTGGAGACACTGAGTTAAAGAAGATCCTATGGAATTTCCCTACTGTTCTCTTGACCCATGATTCTCATCTGTGACATACTCAACCTACTGTCCCTTGCCAGCTGCCCCTCACATCATCATCATGATCAATACAGGACTTAGCCATAATATTTTTCCACTTAGTTCTGTTGATGCCACACTTCTGATGACAAGGTTCATCTGAGTCAAGTCCCAAGCAACCTTCCTCCCTACTTCCCAGATCTTATCGCTCCAGCTTATCTCTTGCTTCCTAAGCCGAGGGGCTATCATCTCCAGGTATTGAGTCATTTTCTTCTTTCCTCCAGCAGGCAGATTTTATGACATTTTCAGCCTGCATGATGCTGGAATCTTCTGAAACTGTACTTCATTTTTCCGCTTACTTGCCAGAGTAGATCTGGGAAGACATCGATACCAGAGAGACCCCCTTCCAATTCTATTTTTACCACTGGTAAAATTTGAATGTATCCCTCGAGATTTAGGTGTTAGAAATTTCATCCCAAGTGTGTTGTAGATGGTTCCACCTAAAAAATGTGTAGGTTACTAGGGCTCCACATTCCTTCATGGACTGATAACATGATTTCACATGTGGGATTATTATCTAAACTCTTTCCTGTTCTTAAGAGTGTGTTATTGTCCTTCTGCATTAAGGCACACTATAAAGCTTCTCTCCAGCCATGGGTAGCATGCGCTCAGGCTTTCCAGACTCCAGAATTTTCTTTACAAAATGTCTTTACAGGTTATCCTATTTCAGCTGGGTAGTGGTGGTGCATGCCTTTCATACCAGCATTTGAGAGATGGATCGCTGTGAGTTCAAGGCCAGCTGGTCTATAGTGCAAGTTCCATGACAGTCAAGGCTACACAGAGAAACCCTGTCTGGGAATAAAAATTATCCTGTTTCCTGGCCATAGATTAATACTGCTCTCAACCTTGGTCAGAGAAGTTTCTCTCGGTAGTAAGTAACAACTGACATGAAGACTGAATCATCAAGTCAAAGTGCCTAAAACAAGGAACCATCCTTATGGTCAGTCCTAAATGATACCTCTTTATCAATCCCCACAAGGTTTATGGAATGATCTGGAATAGAGGAGGAAAGATCATAAGGGCAGAAGGTTAGAGAGTCTTCTAAACTTGTCGGGGTCATAGCACCCATGGGCTTCTCACAGCCACAGCTGCCTCCACAAGTCAAATCAACAAGATCGGTCAACGTTCCAGTGAGCAACACTAATTGAAACTTGGTGGGCTTAAAAGGAGAAGAAAGTGGAGGATATGAAGAGGAAAATATGTTGCAGGTTTTCCTGTGGGAATAGGAGAAAGAAATTGGGGTCGATACGATCAGGATGTATTGTATACATGTATGCAAGTGCCCAAGAATAAATAAAAATATTTTAAATAAATAAATACATTACCTCATTTCAGATATTTTGTTATAGCAGCCAAAAAGGTTGGGTGTGGGAGCTAGTCACCAAAAGTCTTAATAAATTGAGTAAAGCCTACTTACTGCTGCTCTTGGTCCCAGATTCCTAGTCTCTAAAATGAAGATGGTCTAATGGAGATGATCTTCAGGATCACTCTACCTGGAATCTTCTGTTTCAAGGGACAATGATAAAGAATTAAAAATATAGACTGGTCTATTGACAAACTCACAGAAGATAGGGCACTCTTCTTTTCAACTGAAGCTAACTTGGCCTTGGGAGTGAGGCTCATCCATGGGCCTGTTTTGCTGGGTGGTTTCCATATGGAAGGAGGGTCAGGAATGTGATGGGGCAGGTCTGTTTCCCTCTGACAGGTAAACTTGGCTAGCTTCCAAGACTGGCTAATAATTCCACACTGACTCCAACATGGCCAGTTCTGAGTTTCAAATATTTCTTTGGGTCACCAAGAATTTAGGGACTAAAATAGAAGTTTACTTGGAACTACTGGTGAGTGTTCCCCATTTTGAAATGGCTAGTGATGACTGGTTTTATTTTTATACCCACCATTTTCTTGCAAAGAAATTAAACAAATAAACAGATGCCACCCTCACTCCCTCGTCTCTTTTTTTGGCTCGGGTCCTCCGACAATACAGCGCTTTCTGCACCATCTGCTGGCTCTGCAAAGGTAATTAACAAATGCACACCATTCCCAGACTAGGCTGCTTTATAAGGACAATCATGCCAGGAAAGCTGAGAGGAGCAGAGTCAGGCTGTGGCAGACCTGGTAGGCGGATGCAGTTCCAACCTCCACGAAAATGTGTTGTAGAGATGCCTGTCAAACTATAGCTTCTAAAAATGAATGTAAATGGATCCAAGTAAGAAAACATCCCTGTGAGGAGTAGGGACCACTATAGAATAACTAGGGTGGTTGTGGTTGTTATCAATTATTTGTTTGTTTTGGTTCTTTTTTGAGGTGGGGGTTTCACTGTTGGGTTTTTTTCCCTGTGCTTCTGAAATTTTATTGTGCCTTTTTTTTTAAAAAAAAAAAAAGAAGGAAAAATTAAAATATCCTCTAGCAAAGAGTAAATTATTGCTAGGAATACCACATGTTAGGTCAGAGGTAGGCAGGTTCTCTCATTTATTAACTGACCTTGACTATGCCTTCCAGGCCCTCAGAGCCTCATCCTCCTCATACCTGTGAGCTGGTAACAGTAGCAACACTAAACCTTCGAGGTCTTTCCAACAGCAAACAAAGCAGAGACTTTGGGTCTGGAATGGGATCCAGTGGCAGGCCAGTGATAGCAAGAGGCTCAAGAGTGTCCCTTGCTGCTGTTCCTGTTGTCTCTATCAGGTGAACATCCGTGACAGATGGCCTAATCCACTCCTAGCAGCAGGGAATTAATAAGCCTTCTAGCAAAAGCCACAGTCTAAAAAGGACGGAAGCACTGTGAATAAAATGAGAAAACTCGTGGTTTCATGTTAATGAAAAGAAATAAGATCTGCCTCCCAATAAAGGCATGTTTTGAGCAGACGAAACAGAGCCTCAACATAAGCAAGCTACAGAAAGAACACCCAAAGCTGGTAGACCTTCAACTGAATGAAAGAGTTGGAATGAAAAGTGTGTGCTGGAAGGTTTCAGATGGGCGAGGTCCAGAGAAAGGCAATAATGAGGTTGAAGTAAGAGCTGCACAAATGGAGCTCTTGATTCCTGATGCAGCTTGTCTGGTGGCACAATTAAACTTGGACAGGACCAAAAAGAAGATGGTATTCAGCATCCTTACAGAGGCTGTTAGCAGACACTGTGCCAGTCATGATAGTCATGGCTCCTTTGTTCTCTCTGGCTCTGACTGGCAGAGGCTCACAGAACTCAATGGTGGTGGCTCAGAGAGAATGCCCCGATAATGCCGTTTTCTGGAAGCCCTGGGCTGCTCGAGGCACAGACAGGGAGTGGGTGGTTTTGTTTTGGTTTGCTAGTGGATGTTTGCCCATGATGTGTGTGATGCCTGTGGAGGCCAGAGATCAGCCTCCGGTGTCAATCTTCAGGAGCTGTCCCTGTTGTTTTTCTCAGACAGTCTCTCACTGAGACCTGGAGTTCATCGATTAGGCAGTGAGGTCTTTAAAAATGTCAATGTACTCTTCAAAAGGAAGGAGAAAAAGAGGGGGGAAGACAAGGGGGTTGGAGAAATAGCAGTAAAGGCATATGTTGTTCTTCTAGAGGACCCACTTTGATTCCAGCATCCATGTTACCTATAACTTCGGCTCCACAGAGACCAGGTGTGTCTGGCATCTAAAAGCACCTGCACTCACATACACATACCCTGTAACATCCAAACTTAAAATAAAAGCTTTTTAAAATAATAAGTAAATGTCACTGTGCAGAAGGATGCCTGGATCACTGCCAGATGAGCTACCAGACAGCAGACCACTCTGGAGAAACAAAAGATACCACCTTGTCTGATTTATTCAGAGAATGTTTCTTCCAAATTCATCAGATTTTAGTATTGGCATTCTCTTGGTGACATTTGAGAATCTTGGGTACTGTGAACTATACGCATTTAATTCTTCCTCTAAAATCCAGCTCAGATGACCTCAGTATTAACCACATGGCTAAAAATCAACTTTGTTCCATCTCAAGCCAGGAACACTTAGGGGTCATAGATCTCCATGTTCTCTTTCTGTTAATGTGACTACAATTGCAAGACACAGTACTAATGATTGCTTTGTAATGGCTTTGAGAGGCTTTATGTAGGAACCCACAGATTTCAAGGCATGAGTACAAATTTCCCTTAATGAAAGAGAGAATAGAATCTTTATTCAGAGACCGAAGGAAGACATTACCTATGGTCTTGCTTTCTCAATTGGGGGGTATAGGTAGGGCATAAAAATGGGGGGGTATTAAGAACATTTTCTCTGGTGGCCATGGAAAGGATAGCAGTGGGTTAGGAAGTAGCAAGGCTGATGCAGGAGCCTAGGGCACTGACTACTTAAAAAGTTACTACGATAAAGAGCCTCGACATGGGGTTAGCGCTGCATGGACAAGTGTGTCTGGAAGGAGTGAGTACTGAACTTACAATGAAGTTAGCTCTCTGAGAAACGGCTTCAAGGTTGGAGGTTGTACACTTCTTCCTGTACCACATCAGTGACTACTAGATGGGCCTTGGGCGCATTTTTTTCTGAGACAGGATTGTTGTAAAAATTAATAAAAATAACAAGGGTAGAAGACACCAGTGCTCTGTGGGTGGAAAGTGCCTCCGTAGAAGCTTTATTGAGGTGCATCAGGGAGGAACCTGAGTTGCCTGTAGTCATTTTAGTTTGTGTCTAGAATTTCTCTCCGGAAAAGAGAGACAAGAGTAAAACTGACTTCCACAACCCAGTGCCTACCTCAGCATCCTACATGTGTTTCCCCAATTAAACTTAATTACTGGTTTAATTGTGTTTACTTTGGGGTAGGAGCAGAAGGAAGAGGTTTATTGAGATGGCAAATAGGAAGGCCTTGAAAGCGATCTCGGGCTGTTCACAAACAGGTGCTGGTTCAATCTTTCCATACAGTTTGTACAAATCCCTCTGAATTTGTCGCACTTTGCAAAGGGAAACAGAAGTTCTGGGAGGCCAGCGAATTGTGCAAGGTATCTCAGCTCTGGCAGACTCCAGGTCCTGGGAGTCCACACTTAACATTACAATATACAGCAAGACCAAACCTCAACACCAAGGATCACAGACAACAGACAGGCCATCCTGTCTTTCTGGCTCATCCCTGCTCCCTGCAGTGGGACCCTGTTGAGCATTTAACTACCAGAGACAAGAAACAGGATATAATCTGCATCTTTCCACCACCCACCCCCGGTGTTCTGAGTCCGGATGGAATATGCTAGTATTTATGGGAGAAAGTCTTCATTCCTCAGCCTACACTAACCTTCCCAGGTCATTGTCCTTTCCTTCCATCGTTTTCCACATGTCACCTTCCACATTCATTCTATTTCTAGCTGCACAGATTAATGGCCTTAGACATTCCGCTCTTGCGCCTTTGTCTGTGCTAGACTGATAGTTCAAGTAAATTTGGGCTTGAAAAGTAAGCTCTGTGACTTATTGGCTGTGTGTCCTTTGTCAGATTTGTCTGAGTTCCCTGAGCCTAGATCCCTTCAACTTGACATGTGAAACGGTAATTACTTCCTTGCAGACTTCTGCTGAGAATTCAAAGAAAAAGCATATTCTGTGTACTAGAATGTGGCAAGTACTATTGATTGAATAACTCCCAAAAGCCCATGTTGTCCCAGAACATGGATGTACCATAAGGTACTAGAACCCTTAGGGTGTGGTTTGGACCTTTAAATAGAGCCTTCCTTTCTAGTGGTAAGAAGTTAGGACATAGCTGACATGCCTTCAAAAGTAATGTTGAGACCCTCACCCCCTTTCCCTCACCCTTGTTGCTTCCTGGCTGCCAGGGAGTGAGAAGTTTCCTCACTCCATGTTCTCCACTATTGTGTGCTGCCTTACCCTAGTTCCAAAAGCAATGGAGCCAACTGACCATTGATTGAAATCCCCCAAAACGCAAGTCAAAAGAAATTGTTCTTGTTCCTAAGTTGATCATCTCAGGTATTTTTGCTTCAGTGATAGAAAGGTATCACACCAAGTGTTTAGTATTGTTCGCATTCTGTCTAAGCTCCACCCCACAGTTGCCTGGCAACAGTCAGGTAGGCCTGACCCACTATAAAAGGGGCTGCTTGCCCCTCTTCACTCTATCGCTTTCTCTTGCTCTTGCTTTCCCTTCCCCCTCTCACCCCATTCCCTTTCCTCCCCTCTCTCCAAACTGTCCTGTGGGGGAAGGGATACCTCCGCATGGGCCCACTGAGGCACCCTTCCCCCACACCTGACTACACCTTCATACAACATACACTCTCCCTTATCTTTTAATAAACACATCAAGTATTATCTTCCTTCAACTGCTAAGGTCAGTCAGAGCTAGCTGTTTTCACATCCCTAACCATTAGAAGTCATTTCCCTCTGTTCCCACTCTGCCTCACAAAAGCAAGATAATTGCTAAGTTATTGAGCATTTCCTATGGGCCCAGTACTGTAAGCAGAGATAATTTCATCTAATATGTATCATGAATTTATGAAGTAAGTGTATTCTCTGCATTCTGTACTCTTAGAGGTTAAGAGTACAGATGACCCCATGGGGTCAAGAGGCTAAGTGGGAGAAGTGTGTATTTTCAGTTTTGCGGATAGGTCTATATTGTGAGATATGAAATGTTTGTATTTCTGACATGACTTTTTTTGTGAAATATTGTGCCAGTTTTTTTGTTAGTTTTTAAAATAAAAGCTAAATATTCTTAGGTTCTTTTGTGTGTTTGTTTCTTTGTTTTATTTCACACAAGTTAGTAAACTGGGAGAAGAAAATCTCAGTCATGAGAAGGTCTCTATCAGATTGGCCTGGAGGCAAATCTGTGGGGTGTTTTATTGGTTAATGACTGATGTGGGATTACCTTGGGAATTGTATGACCCCTAGGCAGGGAGTCCTAGAATCAGGCTGAGTAAGTCATGAGGAGCAAGTCAGTGAGCTGCATTCTTCCACAGTCTCTGCTCCATTTCCTGCCTCCAGGTTCCCACCTTGAGTTCCTGACCTAACTTTCCTTAATGAGGAACTGTAAGCCAAATGAAGAAATAACCCCTCTCTTCCTCAAGTTGCTCTTGGTCAGTGTTTTAGATCATCTTATACTTCATATTTACATGGCAAGCACTCTAAAAGCCCTATCATATCTTCTGTATGCACAGGTTCAAAGAAATCCAGGCAAGGGCTCAGCTCACAGAGGGGAAGCATGACCAGAAGCCAGCTGAAGGGTCATACAAGCAGAGTCCATGTTCATGAGGTCAGAAGTCAGAGGCAACTTCATGAATGAAGTCTTCCATTGCAAAATTTGCCTTTCTAAGTCATCTTTTCCTTCTCTAATGCTTTGACCTTTTTCTATTCTTTGGGCAGAAGTGTTCAATAAAACAAGGAAATAAGGGCAGGAGGAGACTTTGACTTCAATAGCTTGATAGAGAGAGAATAGAAAGGGGGAGGCTGAAGACTATGAACTCAGAGAAGTCTCAGACTGTGGTATTTGCTTCTGTGTGATAAACTGAATGATCTCCCCTTGGATGCTGAGTATCACAGCAGCAGCTAAAATAGAGAGCAGACAGGAACATTCAGGTTCTGCTGCAGCCCCCCTGGGATATGAACACAGAGGAGTGAAGCAGGAGGATGAAAGGAAGGCTGAAAGATAAAGTCCAGCAGCCTTCCTGGGTCAGTTAGTTGCTCATGGGTAGCAGGTACGGGGTGGAAGATGGAGACATCTCATGTCTCCTGGATCTGGTAAGAGTGTGACCTACCAAACACTAGACCCAGACTTACAGGCTCACATGCCCTCCCAGACAGACGAGCATCATTAGTGAGAGAACACATTCTACAGCCAAGACCTCTTGCTTTGCCTCTCCTCACTTTTCACACTAGATGCTCCATATGTCTTTCATGTTCATACTCACTTGTTACTCCTATTTTCTGATGACTTATACCCTTGAAACCAGCCTCATTTCATCTCCAGTGTTCCTGAATTTCATCTTGATGGTGGTCTCAGTTTTAATGTGAAGCACCCAATGCTGAACCACACACACAGTCTTCTCCTCTCAGTCACTACTGTGGTGTCTGTACTCTCTGTTCCCTATGGTGCCTCGAAAGTATCAGTTCTCAATGAATTTTCCCCTGGTATGTCTGGTTACCGCCTCTCACTAGACTGCTTCAGCTTGGGAGTGCAGAGAGCATTTTATCTGGATGAGATAAGTGTACTCAGTTCAGAGGGAGAGAGAGAGAGAGAGACAGAGAGAGAGAGAGAGAGAGAGAGAGAGAGAGAGAGAGAGATTGACAGGCAGAGACAGACAGAGACTGAGATAGAGACAGACAGAGAGGACAGAGGCAGGCAGAGACAGACAGAGACAGAGAGATAAAGAAAGAAATCAGACAAGCTCAGCTTCAATTCCAGTTACCAGTGCCAGGGGTATTTAGTCAAGTGTCAATGTTCCAACCTTATACTCTGTCCTCGCAGGAGCCTTCAAGGTCCATATTAGAGGTGTGCTCCTTACTGCTGTTCACACCACCTCTTGCTATACAGAAATGGAATGGTGACATCTGTGGCCTGTGGCATGTGGCAAGGGCCCAGCTAGGTTTTATTTGCTCAGGAAGGAGAAGGAAGGTGTACAGCTACAGAGGCTCCTGGCCCTTCCAGGCAAACAAGCCAATATAAACTGGACAGGCTCTTCCAGTTGGGGAAGTAAAGGTTCTCTCTTGGCTGCACCCTTCTCTGCAAGTTCTTGTGTTTCCACCTCCCTGGTTCTCAGAATCTCCCCAGGAACAGGAGGCCCTTGTACTGTGACACATGAGGAGGATCAAAGGTCTTAATGACTCATTTGAGGCCACCTGGAAAAAAGGTGTTATGTCTCTGCCTGTGTTAAACTGCTGTGTTCACATCTCCTGTTCCTTCCTGTCCCCATCTCTAAATCCTTTGCTAATGATGCATCTAACTGGGCATCAAATAATTGTACAGAACTTGCTCCACAGGCCAAGAGCTGCTGAAAGGTTGTTGAAAGGGAAAGGTTCAAATCCTAGACCATGGTGAACAAAGTCAAGGAGACAGGTAATATTTGGTAGTGCAGGCCTTTAATCCCAGCACTTGGGAGGTAGAGGAAGACAGCTCTATGTAAGTGTAAGACCAGCTTGATCTTCATACCAAGTTTCAGGTTGTCCAGGACTACACAGGAGACCCTGTCCCCACAAAAGAATTTTATTACATTTATTTATTGGGGAGGAAGTATACAGAGGTCAGGATAACTTTCAGGAGTTTGTGCTCTCTTTCTACAACTTCCAGGCCAGTATTGAACTCAGATTCTCAGGCTTGGCAGCAAGTGCCTTTACCCACTGAGCCAGCTCCCTTGCCCCACCTGTCTGTTTTCTGCCTCCTTGGTTCAGGATGTAGCTCCAAAGACTTAACCTGTCCTTTTCTCTGGGCTCTACTGAAGCAGGTGAATTCCAGTCTGCTCTTTCCTCCTCTAAGAATGCTTAACAGATTTCTGTAGACAGTAATGACCATTCCTTCCTGTCCTGTATTCCCAGTAAGAGTGGTGATAAGTTCTTATGGGACACACACACACGCACAAGCTCGATGTATTAGTAAAATATGCATGTGAAACATGAAAATAAGTAAGAGATAATTGAGATGGCAAATACAGACATACATGCAAGCATGTGTTTGTACGTACATACATACATACATATGATCATACATACAAACATACACACGTACATACATGCATATGATCATACATACATACATACATACATAAAATCTTCTTGAATTCTTACAGCAACTCTACATCATTAGCCCCAAGCTTCTTGAACAAAAATTCAGGAATCAGCTTCTAAAGATAGAGTAAGATTCAAACTTAGGTCTCCAATTTCCATCAATATGAAAATGCCTTGGTTATAAAACCTGTGACATCTGACTCACTTACCTAACTGCCTTCCCATCTATCAGGGCCCAACTCTGCAGAGGAAACCCAAGGCACATCTGTTGAATAGAATTGATTTGAAGAGGGCTGGCAATTAGAAGGCTTTGGAGACCCAGCTATTGGATGAAGGGACAAGGTGCTTTGGAATAAAAGATGAATTAGGTAAGAAGGAACCAATTAGCAGAGGATGCTACAGCCTATGATAAGGAGCTTTAATTTGATAGGAGACAATTGGGAACCATTCATTGTGGAGCTGAAGAAAGGCAGTGACAAGTCCCTAACGACACTCAAGGGCCTTGGAAACCTTTAATTGCTGCCTCCAATTCTACTTCTGTGCAGAAGTGACATAGAGGATAAGCTCACACAGCCATATGCCTCAGGCTGTTGTGACCACATCAAGGTCACTAGAGGAACATGTGCTTCCCTTGTGCACATTGCTGCAATGCTACAGGGGAGTAGGTGTGCCTTTCCCTGGTATCCAGGAACTTAGGTTAAGTATGGCCTTCTATTTCTTCTCCCCCCAATGCCTTACATGGCCCCAGGGTTTAAGGGGCTCTAAGGGGGGTCTGGGGCAGGGCAGGTAGCCACCACTGCCACTTCTGGCCCATCAGCATCTTCTGCCTCCTAGCCCACTGCACTAACTAACCCTTGTCCAAAGAAGCACTTACAGTTCTCATAATCTCAGTTTCCCAGGCAGGTGTCTTTAACCCCCCCCTCTATCACAACTTCAAGGGTAGGTAGGTGTGTCCAGGAGAAGAGAGAACTGGGAAATTCTGCTGATAAAAATATCGTGGTTGCTTGGGGGTTTATCTTTTTCTAGGTTTGGAGGGTCCCTCCATTTCTTTCATCTGCTACAAGACATGACACAGTCCAGTTCCTGGGTCTGGTCTTACACAGTCAGTGAGAGGCATCAGCAGAGCAGACTTTGGTTATTCAGGACAATAGGCCCTTTCTGGACAAAGAATGCAGCTCAGTGTTGTATTGTTTGTGAGGTGAAGGCACACAAACACTCCCATTTCCACCAGCCCCGAGATAGCACTTACTGCTTAGATGCTGGGGCTGATAAAAAGCCAAGAAGCTGGATTCCTCAACGTGAAAAGTTAGAAAACAAGGTAAAACAAAACTAGAAAGCCAAGTCACATCCAATGAAAAGAAAAGCCAGCCGAGGTGTGAGTGGACTGTGGGGGTTGGACTTCGAAATGGCACCAGGTGCATTAATTACACTTGATTGCATGTTGGTTTATGGCTTCGGTCACTAGTGTGCTGCATTCTGGCCCTGCAGCAGCTGGTCTGAAAGATATCCTTGGTATTTCGTTAAGCAAGATGAATATTGGCCAGATGGTGACTTCACAAGGACATAATTCACGTAGCATTTTCCTGCCCCGACACAGGTTTCTCTGAAGGAATCTTGAATGACACCCCGAACAAAACAGAACAAGAAAACTCAAAAGCCCCAAGAAGGCTCAGCCGTAAGTTGAAGATTAATGGTCTCGACGGTGTCTCTGACAGGAGCCCAAATGGCAGTGGGAGACCTGGCTGCACACTGCAGATCTTGCCAACCCATCTCCCTGTTGCTTGCAGAATGAACTGACATCACCCCAGGAGTCTCAGATTCACTCTGTAGGGGGGAGGGCTGGCTCTGAGTCCCGAAATGACATGCCACAGGAAACTGGGTCACGTTTTTTAAAAAATTAATTTTGTATAGTGCCAGTCTTTGTCAACACCTGCTTTCTCTGTAATTTGATTATGATGGTGAGCAAGGAAATATATACACACACATACAAACACACACACACACACACACACACACACACACACACACACTGGGTTTCCACAGCTTGGTCTGTTTCTCCTAAGTGGGAGAAGGAAAAAGGTCATTTTGGAAACTCCTAAATTGCTACACCAGGGCACCAGCTGGGCAAGCAAATTGTCTCAGCCCTGAGTTGTCTTAGAGAAAGTTCTTCTTCCCTGGGAGTTATAAGTGACTTACCCGCATGGAGTTAAAATAAACAACACACAAACAAACAAACTTAGGTGTTATACACTTGAAAGTGTTATTTTTAAACGAAGTAAGCCTTTCTGGAATACGTGAAATGTCCTACGCACTGGCATTCTAAACCACGAAATAATGCAACAGAGACTGATGGTCATTCTGTTACAAAACAGGGTCAGGCTGAAGAAGTTCAGAAGCAAGAGCAGCCAGGGTAAAGTATGATGTCTGGAGTCTCTGCTCACCAGTCCGATTGACTAATGTTAGATTGTGAAAGAATAAATCACAGGGATAGCACCACTAGGGTGATGACGTAAGCCCTGTGACTTTGCACAGAACTGCCTGTGAGATTCACTGCCAGATACAACCCTCTCTGTCACTGCAACCCCCAGAGAACTACACCTTTTGTTACTATCTGTCCCCTAACCCTGCAATGTGTCCTCTCATGACCTCAGTGAGACTCAGTGTCTGCACAGGTTAAATAGGAAGAAAAAGAAAGCAGGCTCTAAATTGGTTGGCATCTAATGACAGGGCATTTTGAAAGCTTGTTAATATGGAGCCTAGATAAAACCAAATGCTTGGAGAATTCCTAAGGTATTTCCATCAGCTTGCAGAGCTGGGGTAGTGAGGCAGAGAGACAGAATCTCAACCTGGGGGTGGGTGGGCATCCTTATAAAATCACCACCCAGGCCTTCCTAGTCTGTTGCCTCCAGCTCAGTACTGCTGATGTGAGTTCATGGCAAAAGGCCCAACGACAACAGCCCCTCCTCCCCTGGCATGCCAGGCTTTGGCAAAAGGCCCACCCTCCCCATAAGCCCACCTCTATTGCTTCATCAGAGGAGTTTTGATCCCCCGCTAAATAAAAAGGCAGCACCCAGTCTAACTTTCCTCTGCACCAGAACTGGCTCCTCCTACTGGGAACTCAATCACACAAGCCAGGGGAGGTTGGCAGAGTGACTCAGCAGTAAAAAGAGGTGGGGGGAGCCTCACTATTCAGAGCCTGCCCACCCTCCAGCCAGCTGTGGTCAGAAAAGGAAGCTGTATGAAGCAAACAATAAAGGACACTGCTCAGGTCCCCTGGGTGCACAATGTGCTTTGTCTGCAAAGCCTTCTGACAGGGCCCGCCTGTGGTGACATTGCAGCTGGTAGAGTAGGCTACGCTGAACTAAGAAGGTCTGAAGTCCCCTCCCCACACCCCAGAATCCAGCTGTGAGCATGAGCCCACATTCTGTAGCCCTGGCAGGATACCACACACCCAGTATCAAGTTCTCTGTATATGTTAATGCAGCATACCTCAGATAGTAATTGTCTATTGCTGTTTCCCCTCCTAATCACCTTTCCAGTTCAGTGACAAACTATATGACAAAATCAACTTAAAGAAGATTTTTTTTTTTTAGTGATGGGAAGGGGGCTCAGAATTTAAACTAAAATCTGTCATGGGGAAGACTTGGAGCCAGAGTCACAAAGCAGCAGTGACAATGGATTAATCAAGAAGCAGACAGCTAATGTGAGTACTTAAGATTTTCTCCTTTTCCTTGGGTCAGGACTTAAGAGGATGGCATGGTGCCACCCACATTCAGGGTAGGTCTTCCTTCCTCAGCTAAATCTCTATATGCATCCTTCTAGGTACACACAAACATATGTCATCTAAGTGGTTCTAAATCTAGTCAAGTTGACAAAGGCCATTGACCAAGGCTTTCTCATTTTGAAGATGGAGGAGGTACTTATGTACACAGAAGGTAAATACCTTGTCCATAGTGACCCTGTCATTGTGGGGTAGAGGGAAGCTGAGTCCAGGCCTAAGCAGGTGGACACAGCAGCAGATCTTTCCCAATAGCTGTAGGTGACTCCCTTATTCTCTGGTCTCTGTTCTACTGCCCTGGAGAGCTCAGAGCTGAAGACCAGCACTGAAGAGTTCGTGAGGCTCTTTGATGCCTTCCCACCCTGTGCTGTTAGTACTTCCTAACTGGTTATCTGTCCATCCAGATGCTATCTTCTCAACCATCTTATCTCACCTTTGATTCTCCAGTACAGCAAATACTGCCTCAGGGGCAACACACCTATAGCTAGCTAGCTCTTGCCTAGTTTTGCTGCATACAGTCCTGTCTTGATTGTCTAGCATATCTGTCTCTTCGTCTGGCTCTTCATTGGCATCAGCTCCAATAGATCTTGCTACTTCCAGGAATCCTTTTCTCCCACATGAGTTGAAGCTCATAGAATATCAAGCGTATATTTTTGGTGGTATTCGAAGTCAAAGAGCTTGCTAAGACTTTGTTTGCATCTTCTACATTGGGCACCATTCCTAATACTTGGATAGTGTTCAATGAATGTTGCTTTTATGATGCAAATGCAGGATGACTCCATCAACATAATCAGAGTCCAATGTTACGTCTCTACTAGTTAGTGGCTAGTTAAGTCAATAGCTAGTTCCTGTAGCTATTGACCGCTAAAGGTTTTCAGATTTCTGGCTTCCTAGAATAACATTCCCTGGCTCTATGGATAGAAGTGAGAAATGTCATTTCAAATTGGGAATTCTATTGAAAAGTGAAGACCCTCAGAGCAATGTTTACTCATGTATTCTGACCAACACATCAGAAATGGTGGGTACCCTATCAGTCTGGACACCTGAGTGATGAGTGGAACCCATGAACATCCAACACAACAGGAAATCAATATTTTTTTGAAGACTCTATTTTTTCTCAGCAAAATCTATCTAAATTAATTTTTGGTAGATCTGTTGTTCACTACAGAAATTGGTATTTTAAGTTTTACTAAAAAAAAGTGATCTATCAAGAAACTGAATGCTTGCCTACACTAGTAAGAACTACCAGAGTTTATTTTAGTTTTTATTTAATTTAATGAATTTATTTTTATTTTGATTGCATGTATTTTGACTGTTTTCCTTATATGTGCCTAGAAGAGGATGTTGGATCCCATGGGTGCTATGGAAAGTAGATCCTCTAGCAGAGCAGTCAGGATTCTTAACCATTGCACCATCTCACCAGACTCAAGAACGCCCAAAGTTTAATCAGAATTTATTTTCATTCTGCATATTTCTAATAGTAAACCTTTGCAATAGATCTTATTCAATGCTTTTATTTCTTTTATCCATCACCACATTCCAGAGCAGACACAGGTGAATGATTCTCTACTTCTTTGATTATAAAGAAAACTCTGACCCAAAGAAGATTTTACCTGTCCAAGATCACAAAGCAAGAAGCATGTATCTGACTCAGGAGTTGATTTTCTGAATCCTAGCTTAGAAGTCTTCCCCTTGGATCAAATTCCCAGATACTGCATGTTTTAAATACTATAACCTATAAAGTAAACTTGTGATTAAGCTAAGGAAAAGTTCCGAGTTATTTGTGTGGGGCTTTGGAATACTATTTAAGTACGCGATAATAAGTTATTTTGCTGCGATTTTTTGGTGATAATTATTGCATTTTTAATTGAAATTTTCTGGGAAATACTGAAATGGTCAACACCATGATGGGTTGTGGATAGAAAATCAGAGATGATGAGTAGTGTTTAGGAGGGTGATAGGATTCGAACTGGTTCCCAGTTAGACTTATATAAAATACTCATGCCCAAATCTCATTTGGGGGAGGAGTCCACAGGAATTTGCCTTCAAGGCTATAGTCTTAGAAGTACTACCAAGAGCCCAAGAGTTTAAAAAGATATGCCCCTAATACATGTAAGAGTGGGAGATGGATGCACTTGTTAACAATGATTGCTCTCCAGCAACCATTTCTTTGTTCATGTTTCTCTTTGGCACTGGGGTCTCTTATCGTCCTCTCTTGCTGTCTCCTACCCATGCTGGCCACCTCTCTCCACTCTCTTTTCCATGCCTATCATTGTGCTATATTGTATGCTTGCTCTTCTTCAGCAGTGACCCAATGCCTAATGACATAGCCCACTATAAGACACTTCTGCTGCCATCTCAGCCCCACCTTGCCAGGATGGCACTTTGAAATGATTTTTTTCAAGGATGTAATTTGTCAGTATCACTTGGATACAAGGGAGCTGAATAACAATAACAACAATAAATAATGTCCCTGCATCTTAACTACATAAATCACCCCGTTTCCCCTTTCTTCCATACTTGCCCATCACCTGAATTCTTAGTAGCATTGATGATAACATGATCATTAGCTTCTAGTACAGGGTTAGGCATTTGAGGCAGCTCTGTTCTTAGGTCCAATTTACCTTAACCTATATTACCATTTGAGTAGTAAGATAAGGACTGAAACAGAGGCTCAGGATCATAGAATAGTATCAAGGGGAAAGCATTCAACTGAATGAATTGCTGAGTTCCCTTGTTTTTCATATAGGACAAGTCAAATTCCTGCCTGTCATGCTTCATCATCTGTGGTGTCCCCACTGGAATTGAAGGCCAAACATATAGTCAATGAAGTTTTCTATTTCTTCCTTCATGTTGTTCTTCACACTTCTTCCTTCCTTTAGGTTAGTAAGCTGTATGGATTCGCTCAGAATCTCTCCTGAGTCCCATGGGTAACTCTTGGCAGCAATAAACAACTCTGTGTAATTTAAAGATTTGTCAGGTCTGTCCTTTTCAACATAATTAATACCTTCAATTATCATCTGCAAAATGACCTAAATATGTTCATCTTTACTTTAACTTAATTTGAATGATTCCATTCTTCCAAACTTAATGAGTATACGAGACAGAAAATAACCAGTTACTGAGAATTGCTCACTGAGCTATCCATTTGATAAGTCTTATCTCACTGAGTTCAGCTGCTCAGCTGTCAGAAGAGCCAACTGCTGCTAAAGAGAGATTAAATGATCTTTCCAAAGTCACCAAGCTAGGAGTGGCAGGATTGATAGACCCTGGAATCAACTGCAGGTAGAATCCTCTGCATCTATCTATTTAGTATCCCATAATCCCCACGGAGTCATCCAGGTCACCGCCATGCTTCTCTCTGTGAGCACCAGTACCGCCTGCTGGCCTCACCCTCAGGTCTTCTGTCTCTCTCTCTCTATTCTCTGAGTCAAGTTGGTGCTTCTTCCACATCCTTTCCTTTCTTCCCGCTCCACTGCAACATCTATTCCAAGGCTTCGTAATGTCCTGCTGAACATAAGCGTCGTTCAGTTGGTTCCCTTGCCTCAGCCCTTCATTTTATGCTTAGAACTTACTCTTCCCAGGGCCTGACTATGAGCATCACCTTCTCTATGCTGAGTCTCCAAGAGGACCTCATTTGATGAAGTCCATCTCTTCGTCTGCCTTGCAATGTCAGTGCTGTCCTCATGATTTCTCCTCTAGAATAATAATGCCCTGACAAATTGGTAGAGACGTCAGTTTTCTTATCTTTCTGCAGATTATTTTTTCTACACCTTTTTCCTCAAAGGTCCCTCTGAGTGAATGGTCATTATTTCCTGTGTCTTCCTCAAGCTCAGGAATGTTCTACCCTTTCTTTAAGAGTATAATAAGCTCCCTGGAACCTGCCCCACAAACCTGTCTAGATTAGTAGCACTTTCTGAGCCCTGTAAGACTGTCTAGACCACAATCTGGGTCTAAGCCAAAAATGCCTTAGTCATCATATCTATGAAGATGTCTGTCTCTGCTGCCAGCTAAATACATTCTGAGGGTCTTACACTGCCTGAGACCAAGCACTGAGATCCTGTACACTTTGGTGTTATTACCACACAATAGAGCAGATGACTGCCTCTTCATCCTACCTGTATGAATCTTGTTCTTTCTCAGAGCCTGTTGATTCAAGGTCTGGGCTAGGTTTAAAATGAGTGGTTATCAGAACATCGCTGTTGGAATTCTTAAGGTTCTAGAAACGATCTCAGCAGCATTCCAGGGCAAAGGAAAGTGGACAAAGACCTTAAAGGCAAAAATCCTTTTCCTTCTAAGTCCTGTTATGTTATTCAGAAACATCTCTCTTGAGTCTATTCTACAAGTTTGGGCTTCTGGTCACACTTTTGTTTCTGTACATTGTTATTCATGATTTTAAAACACATAAAATTACTGGAGTTGATTGATTCCACTGTATCCTGGGGCTTTTCCATGCTTTAATCTGTTCCAGGAGATGAAGGGTAATAATGATTCACTTGAATTGAGTGTTTTTGCCTTGTGTGTGGCACTGTGCTATCTACAGGTACTCCAGCCATTACCATTTTAGAGGAAAATATAGAAGAAAATATACAGGTTTATACTAATGACACACAATTGAGATGTCCTAAATGAAACCAGAATGTGGGATGAGGTTATTTATAACCTAGACAACACTGTGCCCTGCATTCTCGACAGACAATGGTTAGCATCTGGAGCATTTTTCATTTCTGTACCCTTTGGTAGAAAAAAGACAATGAAAGTGATTGTGGTCTTTTTCATAACTGTTTGGTGAAGGTGGCTCAGCAAGTTAGCTGACCTTCATCTCATCTGAAATCTTGAGCAAGGAAGTCATCTGAAACACCCTTGACTGAATAAGCTGCTCTTATCACTGTGGCTATGCTGGCAGTAAGCTGGCAGAACATTGGGCTTTATGGGGACCTCACTAGAGCTAACAATCCCAGGCTTTAGCATCCTTGGCAACACCACTGCTCTCACCAACAGATCACAGCATGACTCAGAACTTAGCATTAAATTGAACCCTCAAAAAACCTTCTTTTAGGCAACCCACATACTGAGGCACAAGACTAGTATCTCTAGCCAATAGATATCCTATACACAACTGCACAAATTCTTACTTTACAGATACTGAAAAACACTAGAGTATTTTAAAGTGTGTGTGTGTGTGTGTGTGTGTGTGTGTGTGTGTGTGTGTCTGGTGGGTGCATGTATGTGAACTAGGTGAAAATTTCCACCAGAAAAGATATCTCCGAATCTCTTTAGACAATGGTTCTAAAATAAGCAAGATTGGTCGTGGTCAAACCATTTGCTTTTGAACCTTAACCAGATACTAAATTGTACTACAAAAATCTGTAAATGCCTGGTATCCAGGACTGCCAAGATGTCTGAGAGAAGATGTCCAAGCCTCAATGGAGCTCATCAAAATCGCCCCCTCTGCTGACAAAGGCGCTCTGTATGCTGTGCCCTGATTAGGAACAAGCTTAGGATTTAGCACAATCTGTTCTGTGAGGCCAATTTTCCAGGAGCTGTGACATAATTTTACTCAGAAGTTGTGGGCTTGATTTTGAAACTCTCAATATTGTCATGGAAATTATTGTTGTATTTTATTGCAATCAATTTTTTCTTTAGACTAAAGCGGAGAAGTTGAGTAAGAGGGGGAAATTGTCTTTTAATAAAGAAGAAAACAGATACTTAATAGAGCATTGCAAAGGTTGAATACAGTAAATTGCGAAGCTGGAGAAAATAAGACATACCATTTTCCTGTTCCTTCTTGTTTCCCCTGCCTCTGGTTCACCCTTTCAAAGCCCTCCTCTGCTCATTCACAAATGGCCCCTGCTTCCTGCCTTTTGTTGTTTTACCTCCCTGATGTGGGAGTGGTGTGATAATGAAATCTCTCAGGCCAGTCCTGAAGATAGATAATGCCTCTTTGTTGGTTGGTGTTTTACCTTTCTTCTGAGGCTTTCCATGGCTTAAAATAAGGCGCCACCAAATGCGGATGGTAGATGTCATTAGACTTTCATTTTCCTGGGTTAAAAACCTGAAGGGACAGCCGCTTGGAAGGGCCATGGCTCCTGCTTTATTCATTTTCAAAGCCAAACTTCAGAGGTTGTTATTATGTATACTTAGAAATAAAAGGAAAATGGGGGCTCTCTGATAGTTCCCCAAGAATACACAGTGATTGGAAGAAAGAAAAGAAAGGAGAGGGGAGAGGAAGGAAGGAAAGAAGGAAGGAAGGATGGAAGGGAAGAGAGAGATTAAAAAGGAAAACCTACCCCAAATGCATCCTGTGGTGTGAATTTTACATATGTCCTTTTCCCCTTCCAACCTCTGGAGTTTGCAAAGGACTTCAGACAAGTACCCGTGGCCCCATCTTCTGGCAGACTTAAGCAATAGCGGTACCTATCCAATGTTTTTCAGAAGTGATTCCTTCATTTTTCTTTTTATTTTTAAGGTATCCGTTCAAGGTTTGTCATTTCTCTGGATTTTTGTCATCAAGAATATTATTGCTCCTTCAATGCTTCCATTTCTCAAAGGAGGAACAAGAGACACAAATTGGATGGGAATCCAGAAGCTCCAAGTTCTCTTGTCAAGCACATGACATGTGTATCTGTGTAGGCAGCCCATGCATCTGCCTTCTCTACAAAGAAGTAGGTTCTTCCTCTTGGGTTAGGTGATTGGAAGAGATGCCATGGACCTGAATGTCCAATGAAGATGTTTTATCAGCTGCTGTTGATGACAGCCTCCTCTCCATGACCCCACCACAAATGAGTGACTCAGCTCAAACTTGGTTAGAATGCTAGTGTCCACAGGCCTGAGCTGTTGCTCTTGTGGCAATTCCTTGTTATCCAAAAGAGAGGCTCACAGAGTCAAGATTCAGTTGGGGTTTCAATTTGGACCAAGAATTCTGAAGGCGTTGTTGTGTTAGTGAGGATGGAGACCAGAGACGTGGTGATAAGAGGATGACAGTCTAAAGCTTTCTTTTCCTGGAGGTAAAAATTAAATAGAATTCGGAGAGGCAAATTGGTGGATTTCTTATTCTCAGGGGTTACCAAGGGGGTGCCTACCTCTAGCTATTGCAGTATGATGAGTCTAGAGCTTGCAAGGTTATTACAGAGGAGGTGGGTCTGAATGGAGAGCTGAATAAAAAGTCCTATCTCTCCTCCTTGTCAATTCCAGACGAGTTTTCCCACATAACACAGAAACTGAGCCATGTGTGTGTGTGTGTGTGTGTGTGAGTGTGTGTGAAAGCAGTCCCATTGTAAAAGTTGAAACAGGATAGCAGAACAGGATATTAACTACCCACACAACCTATAAAACCAAAGGCATGGATCTCTTTGTTCTGAAGCCACATAAGCATCTCAACTTTCATTTAAAAGTGCAGACTAAGGAAAATGACAAGCTTGTGTGTGGCACCTTGCAGAAACAATGACCATCCCTTTAGATCATGTGGAGCCAGTTCGAATCTCTACTATCTTAATGGTCCAGCTTGTTCATAATGCAGAACATTGGTAAGGATCAACCATAATATAATTGTGATATTAGTGATGATATCAAGAGTAAAATCTAACGTATCTTGTGACCTTACAATATGCCAGATTAGGTATGAAGCCTTGTATATGAATTGTCACATTTAATTCCCAAATGAAGTTGTGAATCAGATTAACATATTGTCTTTGTTTTACAGATAAGGCAGAAATGAGCAAGGACACACTACAAGTCATGGAGTAACTTTGTCAGATAACCATTTTTACAAAGTGCTTGTTATGTTAGACTATATTTGAGGAAACAGAGACAAAAGCAGTAAACAGAACATAGAGTCCTGAAGCTATAGAACCTACACCAGATATTGATAAACAAATAAGTCACGACAGAGACTGAGTTGTTTTCTACCAAAATGCCAGTGTGGAGTCCATAGCCCATGATGTGAATACACCTGGACACAGGACCTGTGCAAGTTAGTTCTGGAAGCTTTGACCACATTGCCTTACTGAAAGAACTAGGGGGAGTAATTGCTTAATTGCTCTTGTTTTTAGATGGTTCAGATCTTGGTTGCTTATCATTTGGGCAGAACAATGTGGCCATAGGAACATGTTCTTTATATAGTTTTCATACAAGTCAGACAAAGAGGAATTCAGAAAAGAACCATGGAAAGATATAGTTCCTAAGGAAATGCTCCCAGTGACCAGGTCCTCCAATTAGGTCCCACCAATTACTTTACACCATTTCCCAATGATACCATCTTATTGCTAATCTATTAATATTGGATCAGGGTCCTCATGACCTAGTCATGCTTGGAAAATTTCACAGATACACCTAGAGGTGAGCTTTACTAATCACCTAAGCATTTCTCATTCCAATCAGGCTGACATTTAAGATTAATTATCACAGATGTTTAGGACATTAAGATTAAGTGAGGTCATAGGCATGGTCATAATCCTCAGCTGATAAGGAATGATGACCTTACAGGAGGAGAAATTCCTTTGCGGTACATTCAAAGGAAAGGTCACATAAGCCACAAGATAAGGGCAATGCACATGCCAGTACAACAGTATTTCTCAGTATGCCAGTACTAGGTGACCATGATCTGAAACTTCCAACCTCCAGAAATGCAAGGAATGAATTTCTATTGTTTATGTCACTCAGTCTGCAGAATTTTGTTACAACCAGAGATGATCAATACACAGTGTATACCCTCTGGTGACAAGGGTTGTAGATGCTGCTTTAATGTTGCAGTGCTAGTGATGACCATTTCAATATACATGGGTGACATGCCTCTTTAAGGGAAGAAATAGAAAACAAGTAGGTACTTGGAGAAGAAAGCAATGCAGGAATATAAAACATCTCTAAACAACAAGAAGAGCTGGCAAGACTAGAACAGAATGAATGATGGTGAAGTAGCAAAAGATGAAATGAGCCTATGCTGGAGGCACGCCCATTAAATGGTCCCCCTGGAGGACTGCATTTGAAAACTTTCATTTGTCCCAATCAGTCTTACCTATACCTTTATAGTATGATTTTATTTAATCCCTCATTTAAAGAGTTTCCCTCACATACAGTATAGAGTTGAGTTTGGCTTTATAAATCAATTTGAAATATTTCTCTTTTAATAAGTGTAAAAAGTCCATTCATACAACTGACATGAGTGATGTTCATGGGCTCAATTTTGTCTTACTGTTTTATATTGGGTATATATTATATGTAATTAAAATATATTTGTATTATGTTGATTATACTTTCATCTCTATGAGCAATGTCTTTTTCTGAAAAAATTGGGAAATGTTTACTGCATAGTAGTTCTGCTAGCATTAATTATTTTCCAATTTCACTAATTTTCTGTTATCTTACTTAACTTTTTTCTGTGTTAGGTTTGAAAGACATTTCTATATTCACTCTTGAGTGACCTATTTTAGTATGCTTTGGGGAATGTCTCAGCAAGTAAAGCACTTACACTACAAGGGTGAGGACTGGATTCTGATCCCTGACACTCACATGAATTCTTGGCAGGCATCCTGGCCTGCCTGTAATCTCAGCTCACAGGAGGAAGTGACATGAGATCCCTGGAGCAAGCTGCCTAGCTACACTAGCTGAATCTGTGAGGTCCAGGTTCAAGTAAGTGACATTGCCTCAGTGTGGGGGGTGGTAAAGAGTAATCACCACTAAAATATGCTTTCTGTGATGTGCAACACGAGGTGGTTTGATCAAGTTTCCTGTCTTGGTAGCTGTCTTGTCCTTGGCCCTTTGGCTTGTAGAACAAGCTATTCTTGGAACTACTTTTGTCTGTGTCCATTGGTAATTCTGGCTGTGGGCTTCTCTGTTACCCAGTTAGGGGCATGTGAGACAACAGGAAAACCCACTATGTCACCTGTTGGGCCATGAGTTTATGACACACATCGCCTTCTTTCCTCCATTCTTCGGAGTCTAATATTTGTCCTCTATGTGATGCTCACACTTCCAGCTTGATGTATGTAGGAACATAGAAAAGTGTATCTCCTTTATCCTTACAGAAGTAGAAGCTTCTCTGAGCATTTTATTCTCTCCCTTTCAGAACATACATATATGTAACACACAGATATTACTTTATCAGTCGCACTGCTAAGGTTTTCCCAGGGATGCCTTTGTCTTCACTAGCTCATTCTTTGACATTGAATGTTACTCTATTGCTATTCTGCTTTCTTATGATGTGTGGTGATAAATTAATTTCTCAGCCCAAGCTATTCTACCTTTTTTCTAGAGGACCTGAAGATTGATTCTTTCACTCTGAACTCTGTTTATTTCACTAGTCCATATCTCCACATCACCAATACCAGGTCAAATATTCTTAGTTCCTTCCAGACTGCATCACATTTAAATTCAACCTTATTTTTACTTCTGGAGCTTTTCTATATGAATTCTGTAGAGTTGTTATTAATCGTCAACTTTACATAATCTAGAACTGTATGAAACATGGCATTCCTAAGAGGGATTATCTGGATTGTGTTAATTTGGGTAAAAAGAGCCACTCACTATGGGTGGCACATTTCCCACGGCCTTTATTCTATTCTTGACTAGGGATGCAATGTGACCAGCTGTTCCAAGCTTCCACTGCTATGACTTCTCTGCCATGATAGACTTTAATGAACCAAATCAACCCTCCCTCTCTTAGGCTGTTTTCTTCAGAATACTTTATCAGGGCGGTAGGAAAAGAACTGAAGAAGAGAATTATCCCTCACTTCAATACCCTTCCTTGGGAAGGACAGTTACAGGGATGTTTGACCTTGCTTGACATTGCTTTGTACTTCAATCACTTTCCCTTTGAGCCCGTTTAATTTATGCTTCCTGTCATTTTAATATGTTTGAATTCTGATATTTTTGTCGATGCTCTTTATTAAATTCTCATTTGATTCTTTTTTCATGGTACTTGATAATTTGATATTTAATATGTATACAATATTGTCCATGCTGTATTTATTTTCCAATCTGTTCTTGTTTATTGATTTTCTTGCTAGGTATTCTGGAGAAATTCATTCTTTGACAATATCGAGTTTGTGTGTGTGTGTGTTACATTTTTTGGTCATAGTTACCAACATTTTCTCTCTTATCTCCTTCTCCCTTGCACTAAACATTTTCTTACCAACAGATCTCTTTCGAGTTCAGTGTATTTAAACTCACTAAATTTAATTTTAGTTGCTTGCATGAGCATGAGGTAACTCATCAGTGGCTCTGCCACTGAAGGGAAGGATAACATTTTCTTCCTGCACTGTACTTATGATTCACGACGGATTTTTTGTTTTGCTTTTCAGATCTCTCAGCTGACTCTTTAGAATGCTACAGTATAGTTGTATAGCATTTCCTTTCACATTGGCTTGAGTTTTGTTGTAAGAATTCCATTAACATACTGGAGATGCGGCTGCTTGCCCTCTATATTTTAACACCTTAGGTTTTTCATCCTGGGTTTCTTATGTTTATACTTTATCTATGTTTTCTGCCACCCTCTTCTCTGGGACTCATGAGCCTCTTCTATTTCATTGTCTTAAGCATAGGTGAGGGCTTTGCAGGAATTCTTCTTTCTCCTACTAAATTAAAGGCTGTGATAGCTTTGTTTCCTACAACACAAAAACAACCATCTGTATGTTTCTTTGTTCTACTGATGGTTCTATGTATTTTCTTTTGAGAATGTATGGACTAAAACTGAAATCAAGAAGACTTTGTTTTTGTTTTTTTTTTTAAACCCAGAGCCCCCCTGCCCCAACTTATTTTAGATGTCAGAGGCAAGTATTCCTACCAGCTCTACCTGTAATCAGCTACAGGGTGAATGAGAAAATGACCAGTGATCCCAGTAATCAAAAATGTACTGTTGTTTTTATTTCCCACACAAGGCACCATGTTTTCAATGATTTTTCTTTTAAGAAAAGCTTATTAACTAATAGTTTGATTGTTGATTCTGTGGTAGCCATTGATGTCTCATTTAACAGCAGTATAGTATCGATGGTACAATAACCATGATGCAAAAAGAAATTTCATGCAACTAGAGCCAAACTCTTGGGAGCAGATGCACAGTATTCACTAAGGTTAATTAAGATCAAACATTGCTTATAAATCCCAGTTACTATTCTTTTCACTATTTGACACACCAGAAATCCTTGGGAAATATTACTCAGGCCACTCAACCTCCGTTAATCAGCAAAAAACTAGGAATGGGTTAGTTGAAGTAACACAGAAGTGTTATAAGCCACTCCGTACAAAAGGTCTTTATTGACTGAGGAGACATAACAAATGTATGTTGTTATTGGAGTGGGGTCCAAAGAAAGAGAGGTTAAATCTTCTTGGATAAATCAGAAAAAGCTTCATGACAAATATAACCAACCAATTTTTAAATGGGTGAGTTTGGGCATTTGTCAATCAACTTATTTCAGTATTTAGAGAAAAAAAAAAACAATAAAAAGAAACCACCAATATACATTCTGTTCATTTTCAAAAGACTGTTTTAACTATGAGGTAATAACAATCTTCTAGGGACACCTTTTGTTTGTTAATTTGGAAAAATACCAAAACTAGGTTGGGAGGTATAGGCCAGTGGTAAAGTGCTTGCCTAGGATATGCAAGGCCTGGATTCAATTCTGGCAGCTGAATATATCTTATCAGCTATCCGTATATATCAAATATATAATAATATATTTAATATATCAAATATATAAATATATTCATAATTAAAATATAGTGAATATATATTGATAACTGATAAAATATATATCAAATATGTATGTATGCTATTTTATATGCAAAATGTATATATGTGTGTATATGCTATTTTGTGTACAAAATGAAAAGCCACACATGTAACAACACCTAATTTCTGGGGTAAGATATACAAAGGCTTCAGTTTTCAAAAATAATTTGGCATCGTCTGTGCTTGTGGAGAGGCCTAATCCCCAGGCCTTTGTCTTATCATTCTAGTCAGCACACTCATTCAGTGGTAAGAAAAACAGCAAGTTACAGACCCTCATGCCTCATTCTTCCAAAAATGTAAAATCCCTATTGAGTTCAATGTTGGTTTATCCTGCTTTGATTTATTGACAGGAAAAGGGAGCCTGGTAAAAACTCTGTCCTCTGTCTCCTCCATCCCATGTCCCTTAATTGTGCTCAGATAAACTTACCAATGGAATAGTAAGTAGGGTGTGAGTTCACATCTGAGATAGGCCTGGGGTTCAAGGAGTTTGTGGTGTTCCAGGCTCAGGAGCCATTCTGTTCAGGTTCTCGAGTCTAAACTCTCTGAACATTAAGGTGATGAACACTGGTGCCAAGGACATGATTGGAGGAGACCCTTCTCTCTGAAGCCTGGCCTTGTGTTGTGAACCTGTCTGCAGCTCCAGCCTTTCTTCCCATACTATTTAAGGTTCCTTAAAGAATTACAGGAGTACAACTGCTACATCTCCAGTGTGTCCAAACTGTCAAGTTTGTAGAAGAAATGTAATATGAAAACACTCATAAGAATAGTTATTGCGAGAGCACCTAGAAGAACTGGCTATGTGCAGAACCACACAGGGAGATATTGGGGATATGGCAGTCATTGCCTTTTTCAACATTCTATTTAGAACGGGAGCTAGATATGCATGAACACAAATTACGAATTATCGGGCTGATTGCAGAGTTCCAGGTAGAAATAAGGATGGCTAAATATAGCCCAGGGTAAGCCCCCAGCTACTGCCTGAGCCTCAGCTCAAGCCCTCGCCTATTTGTTCTTTCAGTGCTTTTCCACACATGTCTACTGTTTGTTGCAGCGAGAAGTCACATTGCCTCTATCTGCACACTACCTGTGACACTCCAGGGAAGTCTCCTTGGCTTTCTGTCCTCAGCCCTTGGCTACACTCTCTGAAATGGGTCACTTTACTTTTACTTCTGTTGTCCCCCTTAATTTGTAGGCACATATTTTTAGTATGGCTAGTGAGAAACAGGGCCAGATATTTGTTGAAGGCAGCAGGATTCCAACTATTGCAGCAAAAGAGAAATCCCACTGCAAACTGAATCCAACTATAGTTAAGGCAAAAGTGACTAGAGCTTGAAAGGGAGAATGGCGAAGGAACAAAGTGTAACTGGAGATGTGAAGATGACACTGGAGGCACGGGGTGGGGTGTGGAGAAATGGAAATGTACAGAAGCTGGAAGTAGAGAATAGGGAAGGTGCTTTGGCTGTGTGTGTTGGGGCAGTGTACATTTTGCAACTTAGAGGAATTGTTTCCTGATGTCACCTCTCAGGGAATGCACTGAGGCATGTAGAAGCCTGGCCAGGTGCTTGGTAAAGTCATAGAGTTTGGCTAGGTCCTTGGTGTACACTGTGTAACAAGTGCTTTGTGTTCGTGGTCTGTTTATTTTTAAGATAAATATTTAGGTTGATGTCTGTTCACAGCTTCTTCCAAAATTAGACAAATCTAAGTACATTTTAATTTCTCTCTTCCCTTTGGTCCATTTTCTGCTACTCTGCTACTTGTATTCACGTCTTAGATATCTTAGTAAACTAAATAGCACTGTCATTACTGAGATGTACTTAACATATTCATTTTTCTCCATTTATTGTACATTTTCCACTAAGATTTCATTGGACTTGTTCTCCTAGGTACCTTTTCTAAGAGTTCTCTTATTTGTCCAGATTCCTGTTACATAGCTATTTAGATTGAACCACAGTTTGCCTGGGGTTTAGAGTTTTCATAAAAATGCTGCATTTCTTTCTTACATCTCAGGGGATGAATGAGAAGATTTCTACTCCTTTGTAGATAAACATTGAATTTATTTGATTTATGTGTGGTGAATGTGCATCTACTTATGATGTATGAGCATGTGTGTGTGTTATGTGTGTGCATGTGCATGCATGTTTGTGTGTGAGTGTGTGTACACACTTGCCATGGCATATGTAGAAGTCAGAGAACAGCTTCAGCTATTGGTCCATGCCTCTCACCTTGAGATCAGGATCTCTCTTTGGTTCTCCACTGCTGTCTAGACCAGGGTGGCTGGCCTTGAGCTTGCAGATTTTCTTCTGTCTACACCTTCCTTCTCACCACAGGAGCACTGCAATTGCAGAAGCATGCTCACTCACCTGGATGCTATGTGAGTGCGGTGAATTCTAACCCACTGAGCCATCTCCCCAGACAAGTAAGCAAACTTGAAAAAAATAAACTATTTTCTTGTCTAAAGTGTCTTTGCACATTTTCTTTTCCTTTGATGGTCTGAAATTTTCTACAATCCATTTAGGTGTCAACCATTTATATTTCTCCTGCTGGTGTCTAATGGTGTTTAAATCTGAAAGCCAATTTCTTTGTAAATCTACAGTTTATTCTGTTTTTAACTGCTTATTTACACTTATTTTGTGTTCTTCTCTCACCCACACCCACACACACACACACACACACTCACATACACTTTCTTAGGACCTCTAGATCCTTAAACCTTTGCCATTTTACCTTGCATTCTTGGAAACCTATTTCAGAGTCTTGAAGTTATGAATTCTCTCTGCTAGTTCTGTGCATTCTGGTGTTTATGAGGATGACAGCTTCTCCTTCATACCAACAATTCCACACATAAATGCTCCTGTCTTGATTCTTCCTATTTGAAGGCAATGTCTAACAATTTAAGTTCCTAAGTTCTTTAAGAACAAACTCAAACTTTGGTTGAGTTTTCTAACTAGTGTTCAGACTGATGGTTTGAAACGCTTAATGATCCTCGGTTTGAGGGCACATACCTTTAATCCCAGCCATCAGGAGGGAAAGGAAGGTAGATCTCTGAGAATTCAAAGCCAGCATGGTTCTATGTATTGGGTTCCAGGAAAGCCAGGGTCATGTAGAGAGACCCTGTTTTAAAAAATCAAATCAGACAAAACAATACAATAGTGAGTTATGTCTGTCTGCTTGAGAGCTACAATACACTGCCAATTGATAGTGACGAGGCATCTGAGACAGAATGCATGACTCTCTGCAGTGATCTGTGTAGCATTCTGGTCATAGCTATTTCTTGTTTCCTTGAGTATCACCAGCCACTCAGATAATTATTCTAACTCTTAGTACCTCCAGTTTTGACTTGTGAGTAAAGGCAATTTGTTCTGGCCTTCACAAACAGACATTGTAGGGATGATTCTGGGTTTGGGGGTGTGTAGGACATCTATTCTAGCCACCCTGGTATTTAAGAAATCACCTTGGCTATGGGGGGCTCCCTGGAGCTTCATCATGCTGCAGAATCCAGTCCTGAGCCTGAGTTTCAGTATTCAGTGACACTCCCAAGTGAAGCATCAGCCTCCTGGGTATGCTTAGAACTTCAGCTCCATCAATTATACATCTCCCATCTGCCGCAAAGCTCTACAGAATTCTTTATCATGTCTGGTCTATGTAGAGTAGCCCTTCTCATTTTCCATCCTGCTTATGAATAATTTTAGTCCATGTGTTTAGAGTAGGGAATTTTAGCAGATGCTCCATTTATCATCTTAATATCATATCCTCTCCTATATTTAACTTGCAAGTGTGCTCTTGATGCATAGCTGCATGAGAACAGTGTACATAAGGAGATATGTGTGTGTGTGTGTGTGTGTGTGTGTGTGTGTGTATACAATCTTTCTGAACATCTTTAAGCAGCACTACAATTAAAATGATGGAAAAATACCAAGAAAGCACCACATTCTTGGGCTTTTCATGGAAAGGGTATTTATAGCTAGCTGTATCTAGAAACATTCTGAACTTGTAAATGGAAATCTTCTCTATCTGAATCCAGGTAGGGTAGAGTATACCTTTAATCCCAGCACTTGACAGGATCTTTGTGAGTTCAAATCCAGCTTGGTTTAGTATGTTCCAAACCAGACAGGGCTACACAGTGAGATCCTGTCTCCAATCAAACAAACAAATAAAGAAGTCTACTTCATTTAGATGTAACTTATAAAACAATGAAGGAATGGTAAACACAGTGTAGCCTCCTCCATGAAGCTGTGACTACAAAAACACCAGTATATATTCCCTTCTTAAATGGCTTGTATCTCAAGGACATCACAGTCGATAGTGATCTGGCCACCCTGCTGGTCAAGCAGAACAGGTAAAAGGAAGGGACACAAGACACTCACTGCTGCACTAAGCGTGGCCTCTACAGTATTTTCAGTAAGTAATCAATATTCCAATATAGTCTATTTGACTTGACCAATCATATCACCAGGGTTTTGATGTCATTGAATTTGGTATTTTCCTTTTACAAATAAGAAAGCATGGTCTGATTTTCATGCAGCGACCTGTCAAGTTTCACTGCTATTCTTGACTATGAAATAAAAATGGTTGGCAAAGTGAATCTATTAATGTCTGAGAAGGACAGAAACCGGGCGCGGTGCTGAAGTAAGCTAATTATGGACTAATTTACAAAGGTATGAAGGCTGAGGTGAGGGCGGGGCGCTCACAAGACCATGTAGAGGGACCTAGAAAGAAGTAGTCATTTTGTGTGTCCATCCATCTTGGAATAATGCCATCCATCTTGGAATAATGTTTTTAAGAAATTTGATGGAATGCCTAGAATTATAAAAGAAACCAATAGTATTAAGATCCCAGGCAGAAAACTTATAAATAAAAAGTTTGTAGTGTATTGAAAGACACCTTTGTTGCAAACACCCAACCTACCAAAGACCAGAGGTGGGTATAATGACCACTGTAAATCTACCTTAATGATGAGCATTAGCCACACGTTCAATGACTGAAATAGTGTGCCTCTGTGAAGTGCTATGGCAGGTCCAACCATAGATACTGACCAGTCTATGCCCATGTGTGGTCGGGTTCAGTCACTGAAGGAAACTGCCAGTTTGAATGAGACATTGGTGATTATGAACACATGCTTTTTAGTTTCTCTATTAAAGTTCACAGAACTCTTCAAGTTAGTCCATCCACAGATGTCACGCTACTAACTCCTTGTCCACTGATGAGCAGAAGGAAAGAGTCATATGAAGAAGTCACTTGAGAGTAGCAGCAACTTTTTGGTGGAGGGACACAAGCCATCTAAAGGAAAGATCACAGGTGGGAAGAGGATAGTAGATCATCAGGTACAGCATGGCTTCTACAATAGTTTAAGTATGTGAACCAATATGAATGCATGAAGTCTAGGTAGGGTATTGGGAGATTTGTCCCTTCTGAGGCTTCTCTTCCTATCTTATAGGTGTCTCTTTTCTCCCTGTGTCCTTAAACAATTTGCTCTTTCAACGTGCCTGTACTTCCATTTATCCATCCATGAAATGACCCATTCTGATTATTTCCTTTTACTTTACCTGTTTCCAAACATAGTCACATGCTTAAGTACTGAGGTATAGACATCAACATGAGGAATTTGGGGGATATTATTTGGCTGACAACACAGTAGATTCTGGTAAGATCATGAATCCCCTAGTCTCACCAAGGATGTTCAACCTTCATGGCTTTAGCTCCCAGAACTCTCAATGAGCCTTCATCTGCTTCACACACCACACAATCACACACATGTATCCAGAAATCACTAGTCTGACCTTGGGTGATTCCAGTGGGAAAAAAATATTGGAAATCTAGAGCCAAAATCCAGACAGAAAAAATAGCTTTCCTTAAAAAAGCATTCCCCTACAGTCTTCTTTTGCTTCACTCTTGCTGTATTGATTACATTATTAACGACATTAATCAACTGCTAAACATTGTGTGCTCTTTATTTTCTTGACACACTTTCACTATATAGTCCAGGCTGTTTTCAAGTGGCTGATTCTCCTCCCTTAGCTTCTTCAGTGCTGGGGTCAGAGCTGAGATCACCATACTGGCTGGTGTGATAGCTCTGTCATTGGAAGAGAACCTTACATGCAGTGTTCATGAGTTTCGCCTGACTCTTACTTATTAGATTTGAAAACTGGGCCTTGGAAGTAAACAGATGCCACTCTGAAACTTAAATTTCACATCTCCAAATGAGCAGCTGCCAAAAATTCAAGGTTTCCACATTTTAATTATAATGATGACAATATATAAACATAAATACACATGTACATGAAAACAGAACATATTCAGAAGATTTACAAATAGTATATTTAAACGTATTTTATGTCTAAAATGTAGACATATATAAAAGTGCATATATTGTTATTATAGTTTTTAGACCATTGGCTTACTGTGAATATTAAACAAATCAAGATATTTTAAGGCTCTGAAAATGATGGGCTATGTAGGACTGTGAAAGGCGGCCTGGTTTCTGGTTGAGCTAAGGTTGGAATCCAGTGACCAGTGACCCTGAGGGACGGTAAGCTTTTTGCCACGCTCGTGGACACCAGTCTCCTGGCATGAGGCCACAGCTCTCCATAAGATTTGTGGCCATCAGTCACGTAAAGGCAACGACCCAAGCTGAGGACTCTCATCCCAGAGGGACCCAGCTGGAGCTCTCCCCTTTCCCCCTTTGCCCCGGCTAGATCCAGTCTGTGGGCCCCCACTCCATTCTCAGTTCTTCTGCAGCTCCCAGCAGTGCCTGGGTGTGCAAGAGCCTGAGAACCAGATGGCCCTGGCTTCCTTACAGGCCCAGGGACCCCCAAGCCAGCTCCAGCTGTCCCTGGGACCTCAGGCTGCGCTCCCCACCCCTTGAGCGAGGATGTCCAGCCAGTGTGGGCTAAGAGCAAACTTCCCGTGTCCTAAGCCCCGTGGCAGAGTGGACACAGGACACTCCAGTAACCCAACAACTGGCACTACCAACGTGGGACAGACCCAGCTAAAGCGTACCCCCCAGGCTAGACAGTTAAGAACACTTGCTGCTCTTCCAGAGGACTCAGGTTTGATTCTCAGCACCCACACGACCTTTTACGACCATGTGTAACTCCATTTTCAGGGTACCAAATGCCTTCGTCTACCCTCCCCAGGTACCAGGCATGAAACACGTGATGCACAGACAAACAATCAGGCAAAGCATTTACATACGTTTCCAAAAGCTGTAAAATGATAACCACCATTTGATGAATGTATATTACCTGACCCCAAACTGAGATAGAAAGGTACAGTGCAGATCATGATGACATCCATCACACACCTCAGGAAGCACCAACTCATTGTGACAGAGGCTGCAAGAGAGGCGAGAACAAGCTACCATGAAAACACAGAGTGAACATTCAAGCAAACCAGGAATGCTCTGTGGAACTAATAATGTCTGTGCTAGACCTCAAAGAGAACGGCAAGAATGAAAGAAGACAATGAATAACTTCACAGATTCAGGGAACTGGCGTACCCATGGTGGGAGGAAGAACAGGTCCTTACAGGGAACCAAAGCAGGGACCCGCGCTTGGAAGAGAAAGTGTGGTGAAAGACAAAACCAAAAGCCCGAGCAAGGCGAGCAAGCCCATAGTTTCCAGTGGGCTGGGTCTGCCTTCAAAGACAGTGATTCATGTGGGAAAGCGGGTTAGGGCTGCGTCTGGGAAAGGTGAGGATTAATGGCGTTCTCTGTGTTCCTACTCTTGTTAAAAAAAAAAAAATTAATAGTGCGACTGTCTTCCGAAGGCCTGGCACATGTTCCCAACTCAGCCTCTTATTTAATTAGCTGCAGAAGACGCGGGCACCAACTTGAATTCTATCTCCACCTTACTTTGTGACTCATTGTGGGAATTCTGAGTAGCAAGTCTTTGTCACTGTGCAGCCCCCCCTCAGATGAGGCATCAGGAGAGGCAAGGTAGAAGCAGTAGGTGCCACCAGGACGCTTTGTTGGCTATGCCTTCTCTCCTCTTTCTCTTTTCTTCTATTTTTCCTTCTTTCATGTTTTTCACCCGTCCTTCCAAGTCTCCTTCTGATTAATCCCTTCAGTGCGATACAGAGAAGTAATGGTTTCCAGCTGTATGTGACAAACTGAGATTCAGAAGCAATAAACTCCTATTAATTACTTCCTGCCTACTGTTGTCATTTCCACTTAATAGATAAAGGAAGTGTGACTTTTTAGGAAATAATGGGCATTGTGCTTATCAGTGTTCCCTTCTTTGGGATAGGATACATGAACAATTTTCACCAATAGGAAGTAAGTAGAAGTGGTGGTTCACATGGCCACTTTTTACTATTTTATTTTTGTGTGTAGTGTATGCTTGTACCCTGAGGACCAAATGTCCTCATTCATTCATTAGTCTCCACCCGCTCCACTGTGTGCTTTGAGACAGGGTCTTTCATGAGCCTAGAGCTCACAGTTGACTATAAAGCTGGTCAGAGATCTCTTGAGATTTCTCACCCCTCCAGAACTGAGGTTACACATTCATGCCACCACCCTTGAGTTTGATGTAGGTGCTTGGGATTCAAATCCAGATCCTTGTTCTTGCATGGCAGCCATTTTACTGACAGACCCTATATATTCTCAGCTTTCTAGCCTGTGTTTAAACATGAGTGGGCCTTATCCACTGACTTTTCCTTTATTGTTTAACTAGATGTAGAGGACCCACTAGAGGACTCCAGAACCTGTAGAGAAGGCCAAGACATTGAGAACAGGATCCCTCAATTTTCAATACTCTTCCCAGGCTGCCACTAACTTACAGTGGACCACAATGTGAACTAAGAAGGCTTCATAGCTTACGCCACGGAGCTTTGGGTTATTTATTACAGCAATTAGCTGGAGCAAGATCTCTGTCAATAAACTGATCTTTGCAGAATACTCATCACCAAACTATGTCATCAGTAAAACCCACAGGCTGCACAGGTGATTGGACATTAGAAAGATGGCTCCCAGCAGGATTCCCAGAGTAGGTAAATTCTGAAGAAGAGGCAAGCCTTGAATGTCGCCCCCAACCATAAGGCAAACGCTTCTAAGGGAACAAGATCCTTGCTCTAGAAATGGCTCTAGAGACAGAGGTACCCTATTCAGTCTTAGATCTGCCTTTTCCCAAGTGAGTGGCCTTAAGCTTTAGTTTTTCTGTCTATAAAATATGAAAAAATGCCTTCCAATAAAGCTTTTTTATTCTGTTAAAGGCTACCTATTAAGAATGCACACTAAGTCTTCAATAAACACGATTCTCACTCTTGTCATAGCTGTGACTATAAGAGGAAATCAAGTCCTTCGCTGGATGAAACACAGCTAGATTTTTTCCCATTAATTACAGCATTTTTCTACGTTACTGGGCAGCAGCAAAGCATATTCATCTCAGTTTATGTTTTCCCAGAGTATAGTTAAAATTTGAATCTAAAGTTTTCCATTTAAACTCTGCCTGTTTGGGGTTTCACCTAACAGTCTTCTTATTTTGATTTACAGATTGTTGCATTACTAAGGAAAGAGATTAAGTAAAGGCCCTGACCATAGGTGCAGTTTTCTTGTGCATTTTTATGCAGGCTGATACTTAGATCTCTGAAACACTGTAGTTATAAGGACTTTGGAAGCGGTCAATTCCAAACTATATGTATTTTCCTCTCTCCCTTCATCCTCCATCCCTTTCTCCCACTTCTTTCTCCCCTCCCTCTCCTCTATCTCAAAAGAGACAGAGAGACACACAGACATACATACACATAGAGATATACACACACAAACACACACATATATACACACGCATACACATGCAAACATGTATTACACACAAAGAGATATACACAGACACACTACATAACACTGAGACTTACACACACACACACACACACACACATACACACACACGTACACACACATACACACTGGTTTTAGAGCTCTAGTAGTTGGAGTTCAAGGCCCAGGTCTCTTGTCACTGGAGGGTGAAGCTCAGATGTGGAGCAAGTACTGGTGTAATGCAAAATATGTGATTCACTATGAAGTGCATTAATCAGTCAACAAATTATGTGGGGAATGAGATGCTTTGGAAAGCTGGGTTGTCTAAGTAAATAATCAGAGAACACACTCCTCTCTCTCTCTCTCTCTTTCTCTCTCTCTCTCTCTCTCTCTCTCTCTCTGTGTGTGTGTTTTCCTTTTTTAAAAAAAAATATGGTTTATTTTGTTTGTTAGTTTCAGGACAGGGTTTCTCTGTGTAGCCCTGGCTGTCCTGGAAATCACTCTGTAGACCAGGCTGGCCTCGAACTCAGAAATCCACCTGCCTCTGCCTCCCAAGTGCTGGGATTAAAGGTGTGCGCCACCACTGCCCAGCTCTGTTTTCCTTAAAATGCACTAGTTCTCTAGTTCTCTCTGGTCTTGTCAGGACAGTCCAGTGAGCATAACTTAATGTCTCTGTCCAGCAGTGAAAGAAGCATAAAGTTTCATTTAGTCCATCTTTTCATTTTTCAGATGAAAAAGCAGGGTTCCGTGTCATTATACAATGATATTCACCACCATTTCCTCTGCAATACAGGCCTGACATCTATCAAACAACCTTGGATGGATCATAAGTTCTATAGACAGAACTAAGCCTGATTACCTAGTTCTCGGTGCTTGTAGTTAAGTCGAATTCCCAGCCCCATGGCAGGTGGAGTGGACCACGTGACTGAATTCTAACCAGTAGACTGTGAAGGAAGATGCTAACACTCCACTTGATCTTCCAGGCTTTTTCTTCTAACCAACTGACTGGAGGTGAACCCAGAAGCCATCAGTCAAGATTCAGAAAGCACCAGATGAACCGAGCTCAGGTATTGAAATCAGTGCATGGAAGAGGGGCATCAGCTGATGCTCATTTTTGGAACATGAACAAGACAAAAGCTCCTACCATGCTTTGTCCATGGTACAGGAAGAGATTTGTTTGCTAAATCTCTCAGTACATCCTTAGCCAATGCATTCCTTAATAATGACAAGGTTATAATATGCAAGGCATTGTACAAAAAGATAAGATCTTAGGTCGGTGTGTGGAACACACCCATAATCCCAGCACTCTAAAAGAGGAGACAGAAGGATTCTAAGTTTGAGGCTAATTCAGGCTACATAGCAAATTCCAGGTCATTCTGGGTGACCTGATTAGACCCAGTCAAGAACAACAACTCAAAAGATATGATCTCATTCCTCAAAGAGTTGAGAAAATGATCTGATGAGCTTTCAGTCTTGCTCCATTGGAGCCTTGCTCAGGGGACATTTGTAGAGAGCCTTTGTTCCCATAGAAATGTATATGGAAATATCAAGGTTGATGTTGGATGGTTTGACAGAGAAACCACACTGGGGAAATGGAGCGCTTTGAAATCAGGTCACCTAGAAAAAAAATTCTACAAAGTCAAAGCTGAAATGAAGCTAGCAGTTTTTAGGCACTTTTCACAGCCTGACTTGCTGGATTCTCTTCCCACCTTAAAAAAAAAAAAAAAAAAACTAAGAAAAGCACTTCTTTCTGTATATATCTCTTTCAAGTTTGTTTGAGTATCTCACTATTTTTTGTAGTGCACACATAGGTCTCAAGTTTTAAGGGGCCTTTTTATAACTGCAGCTGGAAGAAGGGGGAAAAAAAAGTCACCCAGCAGCTCAGTGTGTTAGTGCCAAATCTGGTTCTTTTACATGCCATGGCTCTCATCCAGCAGGAGATACCACTATACAGAGAAGTTAAGCAGAAAAAAGATAGAGAAAATGCCTAATCATTAGCTTGCTTTAAAGATAAACCTGTTTTAAGCAGATCTTTCTTGATTAAGGGGAAAGGTTTCCCATTGTTTCTGAAGTCATGTTAATTTACCTGTCATGATTTCAACCCAATGTGCTCACTGTTCTAAAGGGCAGCCACCAACACCTCATACCATTCTTAAGCACATTTGAAGGGAGTTGAGTTAGCATCCACTTAGCATTTTGCCAAAATGTATGTGTATGTATAATGTAAGTATCAAAGAAAGCTATATGATATGAATCCCTCCTCTCCACTTCTATAGAACACAAAACACAAATGGTTAAGGAATTACACCAAGTGCCATCAGTGTAAAAGATGAAATTAGTAAAGCTTATTCTGCCCATGTCATGCTGCCACCAAGATGCTTAGAATCAACATTCACCTGCCGATGTTCTTAACTATTCAGAACTTTCCCTGGTGTTATCATTTTTAAGATCCTTTGCACAGTTGGTGAGCATGCAGTTTTTCATTCAGAATCTGCATCTCAGCACACACCAAACCCTCTTGTGCCTGTTTAAGTACTTTCCTCTGTGTGAGATTGTATTTCCTGATAAAAAACAAAAGAGTGTGCATGTTGATTCTCAACCCATCACCTGTGTGCGTATGAATGAACTTGAGAAGACCAGTATGTACATCCATCTACCATACATACTTAATTAGGACTACTATCACCTACACCACTAAGCTCCAAAGAGAATCATTTGAAATAGGGACCTTAGGAAGAACACAGCAATAGTTTTCACAAAGGAAGAGCAAAATATTGTGTTTTGAAATATCCATACTGTTTATAAATCCATAGCATGCATTAATGAGCAG
Source organism: Rhynchomys soricoides (assembly GCA_019843965.1). Taxonomy (NCBI): domain Eukaryota; kingdom Metazoa; phylum Chordata; class Mammalia; order Rodentia; family Muridae; genus Rhynchomys; species Rhynchomys soricoides. The sequence continues at coordinate 2,239,895 of JADRCH010000198.1, forward strand.
GTTCCAATCTCTTCAAACCTCATGTTTGAAATTATCTCAATTCCTGCTTTATACTAGTTTCTTCCAGTGTCTATGGGTGAGACCAAAGCTGTTGTGTTGAGTGCTAATGCACGTGTAGAGTATTCTCTCTTCTTATACTATTTCATTACACCTCTAGTATAGTATCATGCACTCAGTCTTTACAGGATGGCTGAGGTGCTACAGATCAAGGCAAGTCCATTAAGACCCTCAAACAGGTTAAAGAATGTGTGGAGTTTTGCCAGGTTTAAAAAGTGAGCAAGGAAATAGATGTAGACCAGGAGGGGTGACATGACGGGAGCTACTAGACATGTTGAAGCTTCCCTCATTTCTCTGTGTTTTGGATGGAGCCCTCCGGTAGCAGTGCCTCTGGGGTTTATTTTCATTCTATCAGGTTGGCTACCACATGGCCTCATTCCAGAGAGTCAGATTACTCTTGCTCAACCCCTGTGGTGGTTTCACACATAAGGCCTCCAGACTCTCTAACAAAATACACATAGGAATGAGTACTGGCTGAACCCTTTTCTCCTTCACTTTACATGATAAAGGCATTTCTTAAATGATAAAGAAAAACTGGTGTTTAGAACATATTTAGTGTCTATTGAGGGTAGCAGATGTATTTGCAGCATCCTGACAAGTTCACAAGTGGGGACTGAAAGCAACTTCCTTCATGAAAGAAATTAGAGAGCCAGGTCAACAGTCCATGACAGTCCCTGCTGGAGGATGGGACTCAAGGCCAGTGACATCATTGAGGTCATTTCAGATCTTATTATTCTGCTTCATTAATGAAAACTCACACAATTTCCAGAATCCTCCACCTGCAATTCCTTCCGCCTGACAGCTGGTGGAGAGCATGAAGCTTGGCTGACCAAGTGTACTCCCAGGCAAGCCTCAAGGTTAAATGAAATTTCACATGGGAGATGTGAGATATCAAACAATGTGTAATCTGTCCTTCTGTTGTTAATATCAACGATGATTCCATGAGGGTCAAAGCTGCCCTCCACATCCCCAAACTCATGACATCATCATTAATAAAAGATGTGTTTCAGAGGCACAGTCAGTGTCAAGAAACAGGAAAATTGAAGGCAGAAGTGACTTGAGTAACTCAGAGGCACTTTCCAGAGAATCATGGGCGGGACTAAGAACTGGGAGTTATACAGTATGTGAGCTAAAAGGAAGAGTAAAAAGAAGGTGGGGCTTAGGGCTAGACAGACCTGCCCAGTGGGAAATTCATTCTATTACAACTTCTTATAAGAAAATAGGCTCTTTGGGCTGAGTAAGTTAAAATTCTTACCTCTGTTTATGTGTATAGTACCCGATAAAAATAAATAATGGCCTCAGTTACAAAGAGCTTCAAAACTTAATCAGTTCTGTCACATACATGTTGAGAAATGGTGTTTATAAGTTCAAGAAAGTGAGAGAGAGAGAGAGAGCTACATTTTGTCAGGGACAGAGACCTACCAGCATTGTATCACGTGTAAAATGTTATTTTTCAGGGGATCATTTAAAAATAAAACAGTGTGCCCAGAAACTTGCCTGGAAAGGAAGTTAAGCCATGCCAGCAGCTGACTTTGGAATGTATTGCAAGCAGGCTGAATTGATGATTGGGTGAGTAAAGGATGGAAGGAGCTACAGATAAGGAAACAGACGTGCTGAGTTGGGAATGCTAGAGTCTGTGGAGTAAGGACACTGAATCTTTGCTGTGACGTTTTTTAGAAAAATAATTTAACTTTTTGAAAATATTTTTAATAAACATTGAAAAGTGATGTACTCCATCAGCACTGGCAGGAATTGTGGCTTGGAAAGAGGTAGAGTGACCTGTAGTTCCTACCTGCTGATCTTGTGCCAAGTGCTTTCAATAGTATTCTGTTTTCAGCCAGCACTCACAGAAGCTTGGGGATTATGAATGTACCCTAGTACGTCATTAAGTTATATCATGGCGATATTCCTTCTCGATAAGCCCCATTCTTACACTATGTGTCCATTGAGCTAATGAAGGTTACCTTCTGCACATCCCATTCTTTACACAGGGGAGTGTGGCCAACACTCACTGAGAACACATCCCTCTTGTCCCCTCCCCCTTTCTCAGTCAGGTTTACATTTCTGTGATGAAATGTGGGTGAGAACCAACTTTCAAGGAAGAAAGCTTGATTTTGACCCACGTCTTTCAGAAGTTGAAGTCCAAGGTCACTTCGATACATCATGTATCCATGCAGACACTGCATCTCAGAGAGTTCTGCTCCTCTCAGGCACCAAGAAGGCAAGCAGGGAGGAAGACACCAACATCCCAAGGTTCTCCTTGAAGGCAAGCCTCAACTAACCCAACCCAACTCCCTTTCAGTAGGCTCTACTTCTTAGAGGTCCCAACTCCTATTCTCCCCACAGCTGTCTGCACTGTGGTGACCAAGCCTTTAATGCATGAGTCTAATTTAGAGGATAGTTTAGATATAAAATAGAGTATTGTTCTTATTTGTCAGAGAGAAGCAGAAGTGAGATGAGCTTGCAAGGCTATGATTTCCAGACAGGCATAAGAGATGAGTGTTGTGTGTAGCTTGCTGTGATGGCGACAGGACTGAGGAAGAAGTTAAAAGCTGAAAGGAAGGTGGAGGGGGCAGCTAAGAAGAAAGGAGTTTGTGAAAACACTATGGCAGCTTGGTGAGAAAAACGTCAGTGATCTTTGAGAGAAACAGTATTGAAGTCATGTTGACTTCTTCTTTGTTTTTGGAACGCATTTTTAGACGTGACATTTCTCTGCCCTGCTTTTTAATGATGTGTCCCAGCAACAGAGTCTATGATTGAATAAGCCTCAGAGGGAGGTGTATCTCAGAGAGATCTGCTGAAGCAAGGTTTTACAACTTACTTTACTTGTGGAAGGATCCAGGTCATTGGATCAGATTCTGGGTGGAATGAGTCAAATATTGGAACAAAGCCAGCAATGGTGTGGGACAGGCATTGGTTCTTCTTATACATATGCAAACACAGGGAGGTTACCCAACTGCTCTCCGTATTAGCCCATGATGTCTGTCAAAACCATCCCAAGTACAGAGACATCTGACTGCTTATTCTGGGATTCCAAGAAAGGACATTATTATTGTTTGACTCTTAAAGCATCCCTGCTGGCTCATGCATTTAAATACTTGGTCCTCAACTGGTGACACTGTTTCAGGAGGCTGTGGAACTTTGGAACTTGTGACCTAGCTGGCTGGCATAGGCCAGTAAAGACTGACTTTGGGCATCAGAGCCCAGATCTGCTTACAGTGGTGTCCCTGGTTATTGGCCAGCCAGCAGGCACAAACAGCAATTGCATGTTCCAGCCACCCTCTGTGAAAAACTTATAGCAGTTCCAGAGACACCTTTCTTCCCTGCACTGTTTCTTCTGGTTGTGTGTTGTTTTGCTTCTTCCCTTGGGGTGTCCAGGTGCTGCTGTACCCCAAGCAGGGAAGAACAGTGCAGAGACGGATTTCAAGGTCCACACTTTTTCTTGGGGTGTCTGCACTCCATACATACTGTTCACCAGGCAGGGAAGGATGAAGCAGAACCTAGTTCCACAATCTGATCCGTGTCTTCCCTTGGGATGTCTAGACCCCAGTGCATACCAGGCTGGAAAGGATGAACTGAAGTCAGGAAGGGTGGGGCAGCAGGATGCTGTTCTGGTGATGAGTGCTGGGTGGGTGGCGGTGTCAAATCTTCTCTGAAGAATTCAGTGTTATATCTCTTTTCAGACAGCATTCAAAAAAAGCAGCTTGTGCTCTTTATTCAAGGTAAACAAAGACTACATACACCTTGGAAAGTGGGAAGAGTTCTTCTTAGAGTGAAGTCTCACTGGCTGAGGATTAAGGTGTTGAGGACACCTCATTACTATGGAAAAGCATCCCAGGAAGTTGTACCTGTAATTTCGCCAGTGATTAGGTGATGTTTCTCAGGTAGAGTGTGGGGAATGGAGCTCCCCAGATAAGGCAGAGAAGAAGAAACCCAGCTGGAAAAGGGAGTCCTCCATTTTTCGCCAAGCTCAGGAGAGATATCCAGGCATGATAGACTTCGACGTCAAGTGGCAGCATTTCCGACATGTATGCTCATGTATGTGTTTGAGTGCATGCATATACATGTGCATAGGAGCCAGAGGTCAACCTCAGGTGTCAGTTCTCAAATGCTGTACACCTTGATTTTTGAGACAAGGCTTCTCACTGGTTTGGAGTTATCAAGTATGCTAGGCTCCCTGGCCTGCAAGCTCCAGGGATCCATCTACCAGTATGCCCCTGCACAGGGATTTCAAGAGCACACCACCAAGCCCAGATTCTTTGATGGTTGTACTGAGAATCGAACTCACACCTGAATGCTTGTAAAGCAAGGGCTTAACTGCTTACCAACCAAGATACCTTTCCATTCTCCTTGATCAGCACTTTAAAAGGAAAAAAGAAAAAAAATCAGTATAGACTCCTATTCCAATAGTTCCAGAACACAGGCTTTTAATTTTATGGGACAGTTTTCTCCTAAAGCAGTTGCCCGGAAAGCAAGGCAGTCTTTGGAAAACACAAGATAAGTGTTTTCACATTTTCTTCACTTTCTGAAACCTAATCCAGGCTGCTTGTTCTCTTATCAGATGGATAGCTGCAAGGCATGATGGGTACAGTCACTTGATGCATTGTCTGTGTTCCAGCTACCTGCCTCCCCAGCTGCTTGGCACACACTATCCCCTGCCCAGCACTGCTACTGGCTGACAGAAGGGAGCTACTGGCTAGATTGGGCAGTTCAACCCAGGGCATTCTTCCCTGTGACTCCCGTCCCTTTGGTGCTTCTATCCATGGCATTTAAAAACCCAAATCACACATCTGCTTTACTGAGTGCTGCTTCCTCTGGGATTTACAATCTCTCAGGCTTGACTTCCCCTGAGGAAACCAATGGACATTATAGTAACCCTAAATATTTAAGTTGGATTAGTAATTTTAGGCTTGATGGTCTTCAAAATGTTCTCACTTGAATTATTTGTAAGGATTTGTGCTACGAAAGGGGGGTGATGTTATCATACAATTGATCTGGGGTTTGAAATGCTTCTTCGGACCTCTCACTTGGTCCTCCTGGTAACTCAAGACAGGGACAACAGATTCTGCATTAATTCATGGAAACTTAAAGGGACTTATTCAAGGTCAAAAGGCAGCCACTGATGGATCTGGGAGCAAAGTGCATGGTTCAGTGTCTGAGTTCCCATTACTGTGACTAGTCTCTTTCCATTGTTTGCTGCTGCCCCCAGGAGAGAAAATCTACAAAGTCTATCGCCCCATCTTTTCACCAGTCCGTCTTGTTTTCTCCCTGCCCAAGATGCTGTTAAGGCTCTGGGCTCTGGACAAACATTTTACAATCTCTCAAGGAAAGTACATTCATATATGCTGAGTAGGGATTGCTCTGTGTGATGATTTAACTGAGGATGGCCCATGTAGGCTCATATATTTGAATGTTGGGCTTCCACTTGGTGGAAGTGTTTGGGAAGGATTAAGGAGTGTGGCTTTGATGGAGGAGATGTGTCACTGCGGGTGGGCTTTAAAGTTTGCTTTAAAAATCCCATGCCCTGGCTGACCTCTGAGAGGCTCCACCCAGCAGCTGACTCAGATGCAGACACCCACAGCCAAAGGGAAGACAGAGCTTGGGGACTCTTGGGAAAGAAGAGGAGGAAAGACTGCTAGCCGCGAAGAGGGTAGGAAGTCCACAGGAAGATCAACAGAGTCAACTAATCTGGACTCTTGGGGCTCTCAGAGACTGAACCACAAAGCAAGGAACATACATGGGATGGATACATGCACATATGTAGCAAATGTGCAGCTTGATCTTCGTGTGGGTCCCGAACAACTGGAGCGGGGGCTATCCCAAAAGTTGTTGCCTATATGAGTGATATATTCTTCTAACTGGGCTGCCATGTCTGGCTTGTCAGAGATGTGCCTAGCTTCTTAGAGAGTTGATGTGCCAGGGTGAGGGAATATCCAGGGGGACCTGCTCAGAGGAACAGGAAGGATGGGGTAAGGATTGTGGGAAGGGGTGATGGGGGGCAGTAAGCAGGATGGAAAGTAAATAAGTTAATAATAATTTATTATTATTATTATTATTATTATTATTATTATTATTATTATATAGTGGACTAACTCACTGAAACTGTAAGCAAACCCCTATACATGTTTTGTTCTCTTTTAGAAGCTGCCTCAGTCATTGTTTCTTTTCTCAGCAATAGAACAGTAACTAAGACTCTCTTTCTACAGATGTAGACGACAGAGTCAATGGTGCAGCCTTAATTCAGCAACATGAAATTTCTTATCAAGCCATGCCTTGATTTTGGAGTATCCAGAAGCAGACCCAGAGATCAAGATTTAGGACTTGCCACAGCTTCTGCTTTTCGGGTATATCTTAGCAATCACAGTGAGTACTTGGTCCTTCTAGGCCAGTCATCTAACACTCTGTGGCCCAGGATCCCTCAACCACATGACTGGCTGGTAATCCTCCACCAGACCAGATAGAACTGAAAACCTCACTGCAGCCCAAACCTCTTCCAATACAATCTTATTTCTCCCTTTCTCCATGTTTGTAGACTCTGATTGCTTACTCCAGTAGCCTCCTGCTGTGCCTGAATATTTTCCTTGTGTGGTTGATAAAGCCTTAACATTTTCTTCTTGGAAGACACAAAGTAACACAGAAAGGGATCTAAGGGAACACAGTGGATGAGCGGGGAGAAAGAAAGGAAGAAAAAGAGTGTTAGGAAATGTGGAAAGCTGTACAGAGGCTCAGGTCACCATCAGAGCAGGAAGGAGCACAAGACCTAGAATACTTACCTAAAACTCCTGTCCACAGAAGGGTGAGGGTCACTCTAGGGGCAGTGACCGATCCCAGGCGAGACACTAAGACTGGATTAGGCTACAACCAGAGTGTAAAATCCTATTCATCAATACACTCCCTCCACACTTACTAAAACATTCGAAACCTTAAGTTTGAAGTCAGCATTCTACCCACAAATTACTACTATTTTGTCTCCATTTGAAAGTATCATCTTGTATTACAATATTCAATACTAATAGGATGCAAGATGTATCCAGCTAGCTTATTTATGACCATGACACTGACACACTTCCGAACTGTGCTACTCTGGATAGATCACTTCCTGTCTCCGCGCCTCTCAGTTTCTTCATAGGTCAAGAGTTGATAAAAGCACATCCTGTTGACCTTCCAGGACTACTCTGGTAACCTTTAGAATGTGAACTGTTTTTTTGTTTGTTTGTTTGTTTGTTTTTTGGGTGTGTGTGTGTGTGTATGTGTTTTCGAGACAGGGTTTCTCTGTGTAGCCCCAGTTGTCCTTAGAATGTGAACTGTTGAGTGCTCTCCAGGCAGGATGCACAGCACTGCTTGGATAACTTCCAGGGTTTTATCTGCTTCCACGTTCAGCTCCCTTGCTGAAACAAATGCATGCATTCCCCTCTCCTTATCCACACCTCCACCCCGTGGTGTGCAGGAGTCCCACTCTGATTACAAAACTGGTTGCACCTTCTCCAGCAGAGGGTGTTTCCTTTTCCTCCAGCAGAGGTTAGATAACAGAGATTTAAGAGTCTGTAATTCATCCTTCATTGAGATATGCTCTTGAATGTTCCACACTTGCCTGAACCCTGTCCTTTCCACTTGTAAAACCAGAGGCTTAAGAACAATGAATGGTCTTGGGGCTTCCTGGAGTCAAGGCAGTTTTTTCTTAACCCTGTCTTTCCCAAGAAGCTTCTAAATCATGCTGGGTCATTCTCCTCTTTGAGACTCTCTGGAAGCTGCCTTCTTCATCCTCAGAAATAAAAATAAAGACATTTAAGACATATGCACACACAGCTGTGCACATAGACCCACACCTGCTCAAACACACACACACACACACACACACACACACACACACTAGGTACCATTTTTCGGGTATTTACAGATCAGTGTAAACACTTATCTCTTCCATTGGTTTTCAGTATTGGTTCTAGATGAGACAAATCTGACAATGGCACGGCCATACTAGGTACTCAGTGAGCCATATTGAGCTTTATTCTTACAGAAACAGGACACAGGACTGGGCCTTGTCAAAGTGATGCAAGCACTTTCTGAAGGGAGGAGGCTGGTGTTCGCTCTCCCTCTGCTGGCCATGCAGAGCACTTGCTTGCTCTTTGTTCAGTTTCCAGGGAGTGGTGCCTGATCCTTGGGAAATGGAAATGGGGTCAGAAGTAGGAGATGGAGAGCTAAAGGTGGTGTATCTTGAGCTAATTCTGAGCCAGCTGGGGACAGGAAAGCCTTGCCTCTTCTTTCTACTTTAACTATTACATGTGCTGAGCTAGAGAAGACATCATGCAAGAAAAATCCCCTTCTCTTCTTAAAATTGGAGTTTGCTTCCAGGAAGTTTGATTCATTCCCAACTGAGACTGCTAAACTTGGGGGACACAGATGTGAACACTGATTAATTTTATAAGTGAGGTCTGTGGGCTCAGAGACAAACACTATCTTTTTAGCCAAGGAATCATCTCACAGTGGCCTGGGTTCTTAGTTATATACAAATAAACACACACACACACACACACACACACAGAGAGAGAGAGAGAGAGAGAGAGAGAGAGAGAGAGAGAGAGAAAGTTTTATACTTCACAGAGAAGACCCAACTTATATCATTATCCCGAGGATTAAACAGCACATTCACATTATAAAATGACTGGGGTGTGGGGTTTAATAATAAAAGGAAGTTAATATGTGGAGGACATTAGCATCATTTAAATTCTAAAATAGGATAAGCATTTGGCAGTATTTATTGTTTTAAAAATTATCATAACAATGTTTTTTCTATGACACAAGGCCACTTGCCCCCATTTGGGCATATTTGGCCAACTTTGACATCCCAGAGCTAGCAAGTTTTCACAGAGTGCCACCAGTAAAAGTACTGATCTATTATTTCATAATATAATGGAAATCAAGGTTTTATATTAAAAAATAGAAATTCTCCACATCAATACTATACATTTGGGTAGGTTTTCCCTGACACATTGGAGATATATATATTTGATGACAACTTTAAATGGAAATATGATCTTGACCCTTATTAGGACAGGTTTCTTAAGAGCATTCTCTATTTGCAGGCTGGGAAGTGTGGGTCACAACATCACAGAGGTACCAGGATGACAACCAGAGCTTACCAACACAGACACTACCTTAATATCCAATCTACTCTTGTATGTCCTGTTCTGTCCCTAAAAGATTTCTTCTGACACCAGGAGCCTGCCCCTCAGACTGTCCTGCCTGTCTATCTCCAAGAGCACATTGCTGTCCCAGCACATATCCATGGCCCTGGCTAGAAGAAAGTTGGATTTGAAGAAAATTTCATGAGCTCCTTACAATGAGAAGAAAGGCACTTTGGCTTTATAATTTCCCAACCACTTTGCATAATCAGGTTTTTTGGGTACCACACAATTACTTACTATAGTAAAATCGTGGGGGAGTTCAACCTGCCATCTCTCTGTTGGCCCAAGTTTTTCGCTGACATAAATAGCCCCTTCCTATTTGTGGAATAGAGAAGTAGTTATCATGCTGTGCATGACCTCCCAGGGCACAATGGAGCATATTGGGAACTTACTAAATGTGTCATGCTCTTCTCCATGTAAGGAGGAAGAAGGCAAGAGTGATCCATCCTCATTTTAATCTTCTAGCCCTGGGCAGATGAACCTTCACACAGACACTGAGTAATAACTGTTCCTAACACTCAAAGTTCATGTGATTGTTACTGCACCTGTACAAAGAGCACTAGAGTGGAAGACAGCAGGGCTGGACTTTAGTCCTAGATTCATGACCAGGAGAAAATTATTCAAGATCTCTGATCTGTAGTTGCCCCAAAGAAAAGGCAAGGAAATTGAATCAGATGGTCTCTACATTTATTTTTATTATCATTCTCCTAATGGAAACAATAAATGGCATAGAAAATAGACATCTGGTTCAGTGAGTTACAGACTGAGAGGTAACAAGGATGCAAGAGATCAAGTATCTAAGGGAAACTTAGAAAGAATGGAAGGTAAGTTGTTCATTAAGAGTATTAATATCATTGTGCTTGAGTGCTCCATGGTTAAGAGCACTGGCTGTTCTTCCAGAAAAATTGGGTTCAATTCTCAGCATCCACATGGCAGTTCACAACCATCTGTAACTCCAATTCCAGAGGATTCCACATCTTCCTCTGGCCTCCATGGGCCCAGACATATACATGGTGCCCAGGCATACATGCAGGCAAAACAACCATATGCATAAAAATAAAACTTTAAGAGAGAATGCTAATGAAATTGTAGTATATGTATCTGGCAGACTACATATACTCATTGTACATAAAGAACTCCTACATTTCAACGGACAAAAGATAACACAATCCATCAGGAAAAGGAAAACGATTTCAAGTCATCTGTAGAAAATAAACTTCACTTCTTTAGTTATAAGAATTAAAACTCTTAAGAGGTGACTCTATACACATAGATACCAGACTAGCTAACACTAAAAACATGATGAGGATGCTAGGGAGAATCTGTGGATATCGAGCTTGCTATTCAAGCATAAAGAGCTATGATTGGATCCCCAGAACACACGTAAAAAGCTGGAAATGCTAGCAACTGTCTGTAACTCCAGTGCTGAGAGGCAGAGGCAGGAAGATACCAATGGCTTTCTGGCCAGCTAGTCTGGCCAAATTGACAGGCTTTGTGTTGAGTGAAGACCCAGTCTCAAGAACTGAGGTGGAGAAAGATGATAAACACGTGACATCCAACTCTGGCCTCTACACATGTGCACAATTAGGCATGTATATAAACATGTACATGTGCACACACACCATACATGCATGAAAGCATGTACACACATGTACATAGATTGATGAGAATAAAAGATGAGAGTGTGGAGCAAGTGGAATTTTTCCGCACCACAGATGAGAGGATAAACTTGCAAAATCATTTTTTTAAAAACTGCTTTGAATTTATCTGTAAGAACTGAATATACACAAATAATTTCATCTTCTTGCGATTCAGCTTATGATTGTATAAAAATACACCTCCTCATCGGTCTGATTACCATTAACTTCACTTTGTTATAAAGAATTACATCAGATGTCTCTGTCCGGGTGTATGCTAGGAAAGTATTCTGAACACAGATGGAGCAGATGGAGCTAAACTATGATGTTTAGTAGGTTAGACGTGTTAAATGCAATTTCTTCTTACAATCTTTTCAACTTGCAATGGATTTGTTGGGATGTAATCCCATTGTAAGATAAGAGGATTGTGAACACAATTTACAATGCATTGGCAATTTTACTCTTAAAGTATATACTCAACACACACACATTCATGCACGCACATGCATGCATGCACCCATGCACACACACACCTCAGAGATATTCAAGAAAGCACACTGTTTAAAAGTAGCTAAAACTGGAAACAGCTCAAGTTTTCAACACCAGAAGCATAAATAAATGTGGTGTATGCACACAATGGAAATCTAAACAGCAACCAAGATGTACAAACTCTACAGCACACAGCTGGGATGAAGTTCGAAATATTGTATTGAGTAAAAGAAGCTAGACACAAAATCATGAGTTTTTATTTATGTAAAATTCTCAATTGTGAGCTGTTAGAAGTCAGGACTGTGGAGGGCAAATTGTAACCAGAGAAGGGGGTGGAAGTTAGATGGACACTGGTGACAGTCTGTTTCTTAATCTGTGTGCTAGTTACCGAAAGGTGGTTTGCAACGATTAATCTAGCTGTATGCTTACAATATGTGTAACTTGTGATTATGCTACACTCGATACAGAATTTTAAATGAAAGTCAAAAGAAATGAATTTCATGATACAATCATATTATTTCCCTAACGCCACCACCCCTAAACTGTTTTTTCAAAAAGTCTTACCATTTCCATTGACCATTTTCTTTTCTTAATGGGTTCTGATCAGCATAACCCAACCCTGATTATGTGCTATCTTGTCATGCTTCTCCTTTTCTTTGGCTGAGATATCACCCTGCACTGGGAGATCGAAAACATGGAAGGCATGCTTCTTGCCCTTGGACTTGGGCAGATAACAAAGAATAGAAAACCCACCAATTGAGTTCTCAGAGCTCTTTATGTAGAGTCAGTATCTTTGTGCAATATCATAGCCTTCGGCTATGAGTTTTTATAGACTTGTCTATACATTCATTGATCCATCACTTTCAGTTCTCCTATCTTCATCATCTGCCCAATGACCTCGTTCTTTCTCTCTTGATCATTCTGGCTTCTTGGACTCAACCATGAACATATTTAGCAGCTGACACATTATTGGTATTGTGCTTTACCCCACAGACATTTAGACAATGAGACAGCCTCTGTCCCCAATAGATCTTTAAATGTTCATAGAAGACAGATTCAGAAAATGGAAAATGGCATAAAAATTTATTAAGGAACATGAAACAAAGAGGAGGGGTACCCAGAACAGTCACTGATAACTAGGAAATGCTGTCCAGAGATGACAGTCACTGTAGAACTGAGTGAACAATAACTAGACATTTCTAAGTGAAGATGGCTGCAAACATTTTTAGGCAGAAGAAACAACAAATCCAAAATCATAAAAGAGCATCGGGTAGAGGGGCAGGTGAGTTCGTGTGCATCTTTGTTAGAAGTGGTAATGTAACCAGGGGGCATCTGGATGCTAAGAATGACATAAGAGGCAGAGCTAGATAGCATCAGTACATGACACTATGAGTGAACAGAAGATCTTGAATGTTAATGTGAGGATATTGGACTTCAAGATTCAGACCACGGGCAAACTAGAGCTGGGAGCCAAATCTCATCTTTTATTCTTTGTAAATAAAGTTTTATTCCAACACAGACTGTTCTGTTTCTTTAGGCACTGTCTGTGGATAACATTACACAATAATGACAAAGCTGAGTAAATGCTAATAGACCATTGGCCCACACTGCAGCTACTTCTAAACTAGAAAATGATGAGCCACTGCGGAGTTCCAAGCAGAGTGCAGGGACATCCCTATATTGTGCCACCCTGACATTTCAGTCCATTCATGGAATGAAGATGATTTTTTTCCTGAAATGGTACAGAAGCAACATTGAGGACCTGCTCAAGCTGAATAGTACATTTTCTGAGCCTGGAACTATACTAAGTCTTTGTCAACACCTGTGAAGAGAGGCTAATATAAGGAGACATATCCATATAGGTATTAGACCTCAGAGGACAGAATAGGAGTGTCAGCAGCCTTGATATTCAAGCTTAGGTTTAAGGAGCTAAAATAACTCCCCTCCTCTTTCTATTTGCATTTGAAAATCACCTGGCTATCAGGCAAATAAAAATAGAAATATTTATTATTTAAACCCTGAATTAAGTAAGCTTACCATCTCTCAGATACTGTCAGGGCTGGATGCCTATGATGATCTTCTTATAAAGGGTTGTTCTCCAGTGTTTACTTCTGCAAATAAGACACTATAAGTAGAGGTAGACTGAAATCTTTCTCTAGCTGGATATGCTATTATTGCTTCACTGATATGGATATGAGCAAAGAGCTAGGAGCTGTGCTCTGCTGAAACACAAGCTACATGGCAGCATGAAGGCAGAGGAAGGGAGTCATCCCACCCCATCCTTACATTCTTGGGTTATTTTCCTATTGATTAACTGCATACTCAGCTAATGTACTGGTATTCAATATGTAAAATTCTCTCTTTGGTGTTATTAGCCCCCATAGATAGTCATTTGCTTCCAAAGATCTAAGGTCCTACTCTTGGTAGTTCTGGAAAAATGCTGATGCTGTAAAAGGAAATAAAGACCAAACCTCATCTCATAGTAGATGAGGGTGAACTTTGCTAGAGTTGAGCTTGGAAGATGCCTAGAGCTTGTGCTGAAGGACATTTAGCTGACAAACCAGTCATGTGGAGAAAGGAAGTATCTAAATAAAGCCCCTAGATGGGGACCCAATCATGACCAACTGTATATCATCACCCACACTGCCCATTCCTTTCCTTACTCATGAATCTACATGCAATGCTATCTCACAGCCTAGTCTCAGTGTCTGTTGTAGTCCTGGCCCCTACTTCAGATGGAAAACAAAAAAGAACTATGCCAACATGAGACCAAATGCTAAAAAGAAGAAATGTTATGTGCCCTTCCCAGAAGAGTGGCCATGTCCCTAGCCACCACAAGTAAACAAAACAGCAAGGTTAGATCATAGGAAGTGCAAGAGGAAAAAACATGCCCCTGAGCACCTTGTACCTCTCAGAAATAGCCAAACATCTTGAGAATGGCTACTTCCTGAGTTGTGTCAGTAGAACCTAAGATGCTGTAATATGTGCATGCAGGTAAAAGAGATGTCCGTTTGGTGGTCATGTAGCCAAGGGCCAGCTCAGTAAATGGTAACAAATCATGAGCAGGACATTTGTCTCTTTGCTGAATATGCAATTGTGGTCTGAGCCTCTTGGCTTTTATCTCCCCACAATGACTGATCGTTGTGTCCCTGTGCTTTAGATCTATTTGGGCATTACCAGTAAGGTACTTGACAAGCATTTGTGGAGAAATGTTTCCAATAGATGCAATTCTGGTCTGAGCCTCTTGGCTTTCATCTCCCCACAATGACTGATCATTGGGTTCCTATGGCTTTAGATCTATTTGGGCATTACCAGTCAGGGACTTGACAAACATTTGTGGAGAGAGGTTTCCAATAGATGCTTAACATGAAGTAGAGATTCCACATGAAACAAAAGAACAAAGCCTGGCCAAATGTGAGGCAGGTCCCATGGAAGCTAAGCTCTCTGGAGAGAAACTTGGCAAAGGATTGGAGAAGCTGAGAGCGGGGAGATGGTGAAGAGAGGCAAGAAGTTTATACAAGGTGATTTTGTAGAAGATCAAACCTGACATATTTTTAGGACCTGTATAAAAAATGCAAAGCAGCCATCTCTTTTAAGAGCCATCTTTAAAATTGCAATAAATTCTCCTTGACAGAAGCTCAGTCAAGTCCAGCATGTAATCTTCTGCTGTCAAGGAGAGTAATGTGGAGCCGTGGATGTGTTTCCAGTATATGGAGAGGGAAAAAGAAAAAAACCGTGTGTGGAAGAGTGCTTGCCGGAGAAGATGGACGTTAATTTGCTGAAGCTTCTCTTCAAGGCTTGGCTTGTTCTCCTTGTGGGGTCTTCTTTTCATCAGTCTCATAAAAAAATCAATCTTTTTAGGAGTACTTTCTTTGGCCAATTCCTTTCAAGCACTTCTTTCTCAGAAAATGCAAGTGAAAACTTCTGGGGTTGGGGATGCACACAAACCCTAGTTCTGCAGATATGAGCTAGGTCATCCTGAAAATGTTGCTTCCCATATCTACAAGGCTTAATCTTGTCTACTTGATCGGATTTATGGATAAACCTGTGGGAGTGAGTGTCTGCCAGGGTATTTGAGGAGAGATTTAACTGAGGAGAGGTGAACCTTCTAAAGAACATAAGCACCATCCCATGGGCTTGGGTCTTAAACTGAATGAAAAATTCATTTTGTCTTTACTGATCATTTACTGATACCAGCATTTGTCTCTCTCTGATTCTTGACTGTGGATGCTGTGATCAGCTTCCTCATACTCCTGACCTGGAGGTTACCTGCCATACTTTTCTAAGCATGATGGATGGTACCACTAAACTGTGAGTCTAAAGAAACCCTTCTTTACATTGCCTTGTCAGTCATTTAGACACAGGGAAGAGGAAAGTCCTGAGTTCATGTGTCTCAATAGTGTTAACTGTTCACAACAGTTAACTGTAGCTCCCAGATCACAAACTTTGTTAGAAGGATAGGCTGATATATAGCATCTCACATGCCTAGATGACACCATGGCATGTCCTGTTTACTTAGTATCTGTTAGCAGGCATTGTCATGACACAGACAGCAGCTTTTTCTTCTTCATATTTTTTTTGAAACTTTTATCAGATAATTTCTATTTCACTACTCTGTGTCACCATATCCTGTCCAACAACTTCACAGAAGCCCCGTGTCCCACCAGAGGCCACCCAGTCACTAGAACTCCAGGCAAGCTGCCCACCCATGTACTACTCATGCCACTGTCTCAGTGTCTTCCCAGACTTCCTCCAACGGCCACCTTATCCTCCTCCTTACCATATCCTGGCTCACAACCCTAGCAGAAGTCTCCTGTTCCACTACAGTCCTCTCTGGCCACCAGAACTCAAGGCAGAGATCCCCTGTTCAACTAGAAGCTACCCTGGCCATCAGAAGTCGAACCCCCAACTTGGGTGGAGACCCTCTACTCAACTGCAGACCACAAGACCAGACAGGAAACGGAAACCAAGGAACAAAACATCCATCCAACAAAGACAAACTCAGAAATTAGCACCTAGATCTATAATCATCCCAAACCCTGATGCCAGTGTAAAAACACAATCAACAACAGCTAAGGCTGTAAATCACCATCAGAGCCCAGCTATTCTAATATGGCAGTCCCTGAGTATACAACACAGCTAAAACACAAGAAAACTACCCAAAAGCCAGCTTTATGAAAATGATAGATGTCCTTAAAGAGAAAATGTATAAATATCTTAAAGAAAGTGAAGAAACTCAAGGTGGGGGAATAGTTGAAGAAAATGAATAAAACTATTCAAGACTTGAACATGAAGCAAGCAAGAAAGCACAAACTGTGGGAATCCTGAAAATGAATAATTTAAGTAAGTGAACAAGACCTATAGATGAAAGGATCTCCAACAGAATACAAGAGATGGAAGAGGAAATCTGAGCTGTAGAAAATATAATAGAATAAATAGATACATCAGTCTAAGAAAATGCTAAATCTAAAAATATTGAGACACAAACATCCAAGAAACCTGGGACACTATGAAAAGACAAAACTTAAGAATAATGGGAATAGAAGGAAGAGAACAACCCCAGCTCAAAGGCCTAGGAAATATTTTCAATAGATGGCATGTGTTCTGTCAGTGTCTTCTAACTCAGTGCCATGGTCTTAGAACCCACAGTCATGTTTAGAGCCATTATGGAAAGATTGAGAAAGAGAAGTCTACTAGGCTCTCCTAGGAGCTTCTTCTCTGTTTTTATATCCTGAGCAGCCATATTTTGTGTGGGTATCCCCTACTCATTTTATTTTATATTTATTTTTATGTGGAAGGGAGTCTTGCCTACATGTATGTCTGTACATCACATATATGAATCAATACCCATAGACACCAAAAGAAGGTGTCAGATCCTTGGGACTGCAGTTGTGAACCTTCATGTGGATACTGGGAAACCTGGATTCTCTGGTAGAGCAGCCAGTGTTCCAAACTGCTGTGCCATCTCTCTAGCCCTCCTTCTATTTTGTTTTTAAAAGTTCTGATTAGAAAATCTACACATATCTTTGGAGAACTCCTGCAAGGCACCACATAAATATTTCACACACAAGCTGATTATCAAGTTACCTTTCTCAACTACCTATCTTCTCCCAGTACTGTCTGCTTAGGTCAAATTCACAGAGGATGTCTATATCTCTGTCTCTTCTACATTGCTAAACTACCTCTTTGCCATGTATGCTTTCTTCTCTTCCACCTCCTGAGGCTGCCTTGTCAAAGCCAGAAGTGATCAGGGTGATCACTTAGACACCTGCATTGCAGGACTTTTTTTAAACAAAATAAAACAAAAAGTATGCCCTTTCCCTACGAAGATTCAAATATTCTAAGAGTAGATTCTGTGACCTTCAGCCATGTAGTCCCAGAACCTGCCATAGTGTCTTGCAAATACCAGCCATGCATTAAAGATGTACTGTGAGCCTGTGATGTACCAGCCATCATATCAAGTAATAGTGATATCCTACTGTTAGGCAGAAGCCTCTGAAACTATTGATGTCCTTTTCAATGTCAAGGGTACCATCGATTCCCTAGGGGAAGTGGGATGACAGCATCAGTGACAGGAGACTTTAGAAGGGAAAATTATGGTTAAGCACTTTAGCTTCATGTTCTTAACTTTCTTGTATGATTGAAAGACTGCAATGAGCTCCACTTTCCGATGCCAAAGATGTCCCTGTGGCTAAGTGAATCTATCTTTCTGATCTTAGAAATAATGCTGTAAATCAGGGGTATCTGGTCTTTCAAACATTAGCATTATCAGAGTGACCCTAGTCTATTGACTCAATTCTCTTGTCATTTGCATCTGATTTCAGTTACAGAAAAAAAATAAAGCCTGTGTGTAGAGTATTCACTAAAAAATTCCACAATTATTAGCCCATATAAGAGGTTCACAATTAAAGTTGATTGAGTCAGGAATAAGTAAAGTCATATAGTTACAAGTCAAAGTGGATAGTTTATGATATAGTAACAGGTTAACCTTGAGATTTCATGAATTCACAAACTTCTATTCTTGAGCATTCTATGTGTCTGGTAGAGATTATCCAGGCAAACTCTGTTCCCAAGTCTCTTCAGAATGCAATCATAAGGATGTACCACCATCATGTGGCCATATCATCTTAGAACATGATGTCAGGAGAGGAGATTTGGGGAGCATATACTATCGTCACTGTTTCTTCTAAAGGCAAAAGTTTCACTCACAACCCTTCAACAGAATGAATAAAATGGCTTGCTTTTAATTATAAAGCAGGCTGGAAAATAAAGCAGAACATTTCAGATATTTGATAAGCTTTTCTGATCTTCTAGAGCACAAAAGAATACACACAAGGCAGCATGTAAAGTTGAAAAGGTGTTGAACAGATGTCATTGTGAATGTCTTAGTTCATTCATGTCACTATAAGAAAATGCCTGAAACTACATAACTTATAAAGAACAGAAACAAGTTTTAACAGTTAGGATGCTAGATACTCCAAGATGAAGGTGTTGGCATATTCTACGTAAGAGGAGGGTTCTCTTTGCTATGCTTTTAGATAATAGATGGCAAAGGCCAAAAGAGAGCAAAATCTGTCCACACATAGTGGATGAGGGAAACGAACTCACTTTATCAAGGCCTTTAATAGACCCTAATCTCATCCATGATCCTGACTTAATTACTTCCTAATTCTTTACCTCTCAATACCATTGCTCCAACAATTAAGTTCTAACATCTGAGCTTGGAAGGCAACATTCAGACCTGGCAATGAATGGAGTGCTTGTTGTACAAAATCGGACTGATGAAGGGGCTGGGAATATAGCTCAGTTGCCAGGCATGAAGCCATAGATTCAATTCCTAGTACCACATAAAACTTGGCATGAAACCATATGCCTATAATCCCAGAACTTGAGAGGTAGAGGCGGGAGAATCAGAAGTTCCATGTTATCCTCAACTACATAGAGAGCTCAAGGCCAGTCTGGCCTATAAGACACCTAGTTTTAAAAAGAAAGAAGATGGGAAAAAGAAGAGGGGAAGAAGGAAGAGAGGAAGGAAGAGAAGGATCAGGAGGAATAAGACAATGATGACAACAAGATAAAGACAATGGTCAAGTAAGTAGGACCCACAAGCTAAGTCTAGTGCTCAGTTTCCTTATGGAAAATAGTCATTTTCACTTTATGAGGTATTGTGAAGTCTAAAGAAAATAAAACACATGCAGAATACTAAGCCCAGCCCCAGCATCTGTCAGATCAGCGTTTAAGAAACATTATTGTGCCCCACCAATCCCCTGCCGTTATCTATAAAGTTACAGAGTCCCTTTTATTTCCACTCTGTAATACACATAAATAAAGATGTGGGGGCTTCCCCAAATTATTTCCCAGAATAAAAGATTTCTTTCTTATTTTTAAAGGCTTAAAATGCTCATATTACAGGAGCCTTCATTACTTGATTTAGAACAAAGAACTATTCACCAAGATAAGTTCGATGAAGCGACTTGATGCTGATCTTCAGATCACTGAGGGATTCAGTTTTGTTTTTTTTTAAAAGGTGGTCTCACAAGAATTTAGTGAATTTTGTGAGGTTGGAGACATCATTTTCTACATAGAAACAGAAGGATAAACATTCCCAAGAGATCACAAGGAAAGAATTAAAATTTCCAGAAAAGATAAGTCAAAAGAGATACTCACCCCCCCACAAAAAAACCAACAAAATGACAGGAAATAAAACACATGTCTTAATAATAACTTTAAATTTTAATGATCTCAACTCCTTAGCAAAGAGACATAGGCTAAATGCACTGGAACAGATAACAGAGTTCATCTTATACACCACACTAGCAAGAATGGATGCTACCTTGGGGGAGAGGGTGAGGATGGGGAATATTATTCTCAAACAAGTTATTACAAAAATTACTTTAGTAAATGGTTATCATGTTAGTATTATATATGAAAAATAAATGACAAAATATGAAAATGGGAACTGATGACTTGGAATCAAATCTACAAAAGCGACAGTGTAGATTAGAAGCCGATTTGCTCAGAGTATCTGACTTGACTCCAGTGATTTACAAAAAGAGGTTCAATGATGCACAAAAAGTGGCATCAAGAAGTCAGGTAGAACACCAGGTAAGAAGGGGCTTACATCAAATGTGATGGTCAAAAACCACTATCAATTTAATATGCCATTTACATATACTATTCATAATATATTATCTCATATTTTACATAAGGAAATCAGTAATGTAAATAGACATTAGACTGTTACCAGCATCCAAAAATTTATTTAATCAGACTCACCTCAAATTCTAAAGGGTCTCTCCCTTGGGAAAATGGAGTTGCACCTGACAGTAGTAAATCCTCCTCACCCTGACATCACAGTGAGCAGGCATGAGGCCTGGGTCTGTTGAAGATTCCCCAAAGGTCTCTCTAGGCAGGTGGCTGTCTGCACTGAGACTGAGAACAGCTTGGCTTTCTTTCCTGCCTGACTTTAAATGAGAGTTTAATTTTATGGTTAAATTCCTTTTATTCTCTATTTATTCATTGACAATTTCACACATACATGCAATGCACTGGGCTTACATGCATCCTTCCTCTATTGCCCTCTCTTACCCCCTCCCTCTGAAATCATCCCCATTTACTCAACTACTGCCAACCCTCTCATGACTTTATTTCATTGACTCACTGAAGTTAGTTGGGATTGCTTGCATGCTTAGGGCAGCATATGCTAGAGTATGAACACTCATCAGAGTCCATATCACTGAAGAAAAGAATAGCCACACTCTGACAACTGCCATCTGCTAATGGCTCCTCAGGAAGGAGTGGAATTCCTTTCAGCCCCCCCCCCTCCCCCAAGTATAATGAACACTGAAAGGTCCAATCCGATATAGGCTTTCTGCAGAGATGCATAGCTCTAGTACAGCAATATTCCAGTGGCATATATAATAGCAGAGTTAGACAACATTCTTTGCCATCCTGCTGTATAAGGAACACTTGGTTTTTATTTATTTTACTTTTTATACAATATATTTTACTATAGTCTTTCCCTCCCCTAGAACCTCCCAGTTTTTCTACCAACTCAATTTCATGCTCTTTCTCTCAAAAAAATTTTAATAAATCAAAAAGTCAAAAAACCCCAAACCAACAAACAAACACACACACACACACTCACGTGCACACACACACACTCACACACTTACACACACACTCACGCGCGCGCGCGCACACACTCACGTGCACACACACTCACACACACACTCACGCACACACACACACACACACACACACACACACACACACACACACGCCACTTAGCCAACTATTCCTGAGCATGGGCATGCTTAGAATATGGTTGATCTACCCAATGGCTCACTGTTAGAGAAAACGAATTTTTTCTCTTCCAGCAGGTATCTATTGTAAATCGAGTCTTACAGAAGAGTTGAGAGAAAGATTGAGGGACCCAAAGAAGACAGTGCTCCACAGGAAGATCAACAGAGTCAACTAACTGGACACTTGTGTGCTCCTGAAGACTTAATTACCAACCAAAGAGCAAGCACGATGGGCTAGAAGTAGGCCCACTGCATATATGCAGCAGATAAGCAGCTTGGTCTTCATGCAGGTCCCCCAAACAACTGGAACAGGGATGGTCCCAGAGCCTGTTGCCTACCTGCCTGCCTGTGGATCCCATGCCCCTAAATGGACAGCCGTGCCTGGCTTCAGTGGGAGAGGGTGTTCCTAGTTCTGCAACAACTTGATGTGCAGGGTGGGAGTGTATGTGGGGAGGTGGGGGTAAGGAGGTGTATGGGGGGTTGATACCCAGAGGTGGGCTTCCCCTTCTAAGAGGAATGGGGGAAGACTTATGTGAGGAAGTACTGGGAAGAGAGGAAAGGCTGACATTGAGTTGTAAAGTGAATAAATAAATAAATTTAATTTAAAAAGAAAAGAAAAAAAAATTCTCGCTGATGAAAACCATGGTCAGATTTATTCCAAAATAAACCTGTCTCTGCAATGGGACAAAATACCAAACCAACAAACAACAAAAAAGCATACACACACATACACACACACACACACACACACACACACTAGTCAACAACTTCTGAGCATGGAGTGCTTAGAATATGGTTGATATTCTCCAATTGGAGAAAATATTTTATTTTTCTTCAAGCAGTTATCTATTGTAAATTGATTCTTGGTTAAGGGTGGGTCTTTGTGCCTAGCTCCCTTTCTCCATGTTGGGATTTTGTCTGTCTTGAACTTATGCAGATCTTGTGCATGTGTCACAACCTATGTGAGTTCATGCACATCAGTCTTGTATTTGCAAGGTGCTGTTTTCTTGGGGTCATCCACCACCTCTGAACATTATATCATTTCACTTCCTCTTTCATATACATCTCTGAGTTTTGAGGGAAGGGTTTGATAAAGACATCCTACTTAAGATTGAGTACTCCAAAGACTTTTGATGTCTGTACGTTGTCCAGTTTAGTGTCTCTGTGTTAATTATCATTGACTGCAGAAAGCTTCTCTGAGGAGGGTTGGGTGATACACTGAAATATGGGTACAGCAATATGTCATTAAAAGTAAAAATATATTGAAAATATTTACATATATTTCAGACCCTTTCATAGTTGAATATTAAGATAGAATATTTACAATTTCAGAATTTCCAATCAAAGGCATTTGTTATTGCCTGGGGGAGAATCAGACTGTCTCTGGTGAGATAAAAGGGAAGCTAAAGTTTCTTTGTATGACTAATTTTAAATATTGTACCCAGCCCATAAATCAGATATCTGTCATGGGATTGGAATGAATGCCTTACACTTTCTCATGTCAAGTTATGGAAAGAGATTAAGAACTGTTTAATATTATGATCCTTTAGCAGAATAATGGTAATGAGTTTTCTCCTGGGTCCATGACCTGTCTAATCTCAAGCTTTTGGTCATTTTAGCAGTGTCAGATGTAGATTCCATCTCATGGAATGGGCCTTAAAATGGAATTTTTTTTAAAAAGTGGTTGGTTACTCCCAGACTTTGTGTGCCACTATTGTACCAGCAGACCTTTCAGGGAGGCTGCAAGATTCATAGCTAAATGATACTGATGATGGATTTTCTCCTCTCCTAGTGTACAAAGTACTTTCCAGCACCATGAACTATAGGAGTTAAACTTCTAGTTTGTCATCACCTTTATTTCTCCATGTTGGATGACATAAGTAGTGTCTTCAACAAAAGCCTCTCATTATCAGGTTGTCTATGGTAACCAATAGCATTGGCAATGGCATGTAATGTTTGGGTGAGTCTATGGGACCTCTTTGACCAAAGACTCAACAATATGTAACCCATTCAATTTACTGAGGGTTTTACTTGGTAGCATATGATATATACTTGGGACATTGTCTTCCTTGTTATATTGTAAATCCATTTAAACTTAGTGTGTGTGTGTGTGTGTGTGTGTGTGTGTGTGTGTGTATGGAGATATCTACAGTATTAGGTTTCCATATGGCCTTTCAGAAAATTGTTAGTGTTAGTTATCCCTCCTTATTTTTGTCCTTTGTCCCCTTTACTTTGTCTTCTCATCCTCCTCTTTCTTTAACTTTTCTAGTCTCGTTTCTCCTTTATCCCTTTAAAGGAATTCTTCTTCTTCTACTTCTTCTTCTTCTTCTTCTTCTTCTTCTTCTTCTTCTTCTTCTTCTTCGTCTTCGTCTTCGTCTTCGTCTTCGTCTTCGTCTTCGTCTTCTTCTTCTTGCTATGTAGTGCTTATTTATTTATTTATTTATTGATAATTATTTTATTTACATTTCAAATGTTTTCCCCTTTCCAGGTCTCCCCCTCAGAAAAACCTTATTTCCTTCCCTCCCCCTGCCTCTATGAGGGTGTCCCCCCACCCACCCACTCCTGACTTCCTGCCCTGGCATTCCCCTACAGTGGGGCATCTAACACCCTCGGGTCCAAAGGCCTCTCCTCGCACTGATGTCCAACAAAGCCCTCCTTTGCCACATATGTGGCCAGCACCATGGGTCCCTCCATGTGTATTCTCTAGTTGGTGGTCCAGTCTCTGGGAGCTCTGGGGGGGTCTGGCCAGTTGACACTGTTACTCCCTCCATGGGGCTGCAAACCCTCTCAGCTTCTTCAGTCCCTCTCCAACTCCTCCATCTGAAACACCACACTCAGTCCAACAGTTGGCTGGGAGCATCTGCCTCTGTATTTGTCAGGCTCTGCCTAAGCCTCTCAGGAGACAACTTAACATGCGTCCGTCAGCATCCTCAATAACGTCTGGGTTTGGTGGCCATATATGGGCTGTATCCCCAATTTTCAACATCCTTAGTCATCAGAGAAATGCAAATCAAAACAACCCTGAGATCCCACCTCACAACAGTCAGAATGGTTAAGATAAAAAACTCAGGTGACACTGGTGAGGATGTGGAGAAAGAAGAACACTCCTCCATTGCTGGTGGGATTGCAAGGTGGTACAACCACTCTGGAAATCAGTTTGGCGGATCCCCAGAAAATTGGACATAGTACTACCTGTGGACCCAGCTATTCCACTCCTGGGCATATACCCAGAAGATACTCCAACATGTAATAAGGACACATACTCCACTATGCTTATAGCAGTCATATTGATAATAGCCAGAAACTGGAAACAACCCAGATGTCCCTCACAAAGGAATGGATACAGAAAATGTGGTTCATTTATGCAATGGAATACTACCCAGCTATTAAAAGCAATGACTTCATGAAATCCACAGGGAAATGGATAGAACTTGAAAATATCATCCTGAGTGAGGAAATTCAATCACAAAAAACCAAACACACTATGTACTCACTGATAAGTGGATATTAGTCCAAAAGTTCAGAATCCCCAAGATTCAATTCACAGACTATATGAAGCCTAAGAGGAAGGGAGACCAAAAATGTGGATGCTTCAGTGTTTCTTAGAAGGGTGAACAAAATACTCACAGGAGGAAATATGGAGACAGAGTGTGAAGCAAAGACTGAAGGAAAAGAACACTTCTTAAAGGTGAGAAATACTTTAAACTCAAGCCTAGACTAATGTTAACTATAAACTGCAACTAGTAAATTCTTGTTTCAAAAGAAGAAAAGTCCTATGCATGTAACATCATCAGGAAGAAATCCTGTCCCTGGTGGCATGGATGAATCTGAGTTCATTATGCAAGTGAAATATTCAAAGACAGTACAGCCTTATGCATAGAACCTTAAGACAGCAAACTCAGAGATGCATAGACACTCACAGGGGTTTCTATCATGATGTGCCAGCAATGGCTGAGGTAGAGGAAAAGGAAACATGCTGGCAAAAGTACAAATGAGCACTTGAAAGATGAACATGTTCTAAGAGTCTAATGTAGAGCACAGGAGGGGATGTGTCAGTTAGCTTGATTGTGGCTATCACTATGCAATGAATATGTATATCTAATCAGAATATTGTACACCTTGAAGGCATTCAATCTTTAGCTCTCAATTGAACATTTTAAAGTTTCAAAAAGTACTTTACATATGAATACTACTTATAAGCAATCACACTCCTCGGTGCTGGATTTGTTAAACAAATACTGAGAGAACCAGCACCTGTTAGCAACTCTATCACCTTCTTGTAAACTGAAGACTGCACCATACTACTGAGACACAAAATCAACTTAGAGCGTCCTCAGTCAACAGACACACATCAGACCTTATGTCTTTCATCTACAATTGCATGTACACCCAAATGGTCAAGATAAAATAAATAGAATGTAATTAAAGTGATATGGTTGTGTTCAATAATAAATAAAGTTAAAATGTTCGGTGTATATTGTATGAAATAAGAGAGCAGAGAACTTTTTCCAGAATCATCCCCCCCCTCTCTCTCTCTGCCTCTCTCTCTCTCTCTCTCTCTCTCTCTCTCTCTCTCTCTCTCTCTCTCTGTGCATGTGTACACACAGTCTCTCACATAACCTAGGGGAAGGCATATAATTTGTCACTGCTGAGCACACACAAGACACAATCCTCCAAGCCATTGGTTATTACAAACACATTGCCCACTCCCATGAGGAGTCAGAGAAACAAGATCTAAAACCTTTTCTACAGTTAACTACAGAGAATACTTCTGTGGCTTAAGTCAAATGGCCAATAAACCCCAGTGACCTGCTGTTGAGCTCCATTTTGGCCCTGGTTTGGGCCTTGAGGACAAACCTGAGCTTGGCTCAAGTTTGTGCAGCCTTGTGGGAAAGCCTAAGCCTGGTTTGAGTTGTGAGACCTATCTCAGTCACTTCCATATAGGGGTGACTCAGCAAGACCTGTTTAGCCCTCCCTCTGCCCTGCCATTGCTGATGTGGAGCTTTGCTATTGGCCCTGCGAGTTGCCCCTTACTCTACCCTGCCTCCTACATCATCTCTTCCCATACCTAAGTGACCACACCCTTCGCCTTCTCTATATAAGCAAGGGGCTGATACAATAAAGTTGAGTTCCTGCTTCAACAAGACTCCCAGCCTGCTGTGTTTCTTTTGGGTCGTCCACACTCGCTGGACCAAGTTCTCTCCTCTTGTCTGGACCTGCCAGAAAGGAGCCAACAACATGCCAGTTTAATTTTCTAAACATAGAAGCCTGATAATTGGTAAAATTCCTACTCCCAGGCCCACCAGGGGTCCACATTCATGTTAAACTCTGCAGTATCAAATTTCTTGCTACTAATAAGCTTCAACAAGGCAGACATGCCAAGTCAATATGTTTCCAACATGAGGAGGACCTAAAAAACAAAACAAATCAAACAAAACAAAACAAAACAAAACAAAGCACTAGATCTGTGAAACATAGGTAAATCTAATTTAAAGATCCCAGAACCTTTGGAAGGACTCAAACATAGTCAATGAATTTAACAATTCAAGAAAATGTGTGCAGTCGAGAATGCCCATTAATGAAATACCAGCACTTGAAACATGGAGGCAGAGCAATCAGGAGTTCAAGGTCATGTTTTGCTACATAGTCAGTTCAAAGCTGCTTGAGCTTTGTAAGATTCTGACTTAAAAACTGTAATAACAATTTTGACACTTTTTAAATATTATTATGTATGTTTTATAGAAACTATAATGTGAGCAATACATAGAATTTTAAAAGAAAATTAGAATGTAAGAAGGTGGTTGTTGAAATAATAATAAAGTGGCAAAGAAACTGCAAGGAGTTGTGGGTAAGGAGTTAGCATTGACACAAGACAGAAGGATCATTATGCAGCAAGCAAACCAGCCCATATCTGGATCAGTGTATTGCATACATAAATGTGTATATTTATCAAAACTCATTAAACTGTACATTTATAAAGGATGAATTTTGATATACCTCAGCAAGTTATAATAAAAAGAAAACAGTTGATACCATTTAATAGATATCATCTAGCATGATGCTGAAAACATAACACATTTGGGACATGGACTTACAGGAACTGGGCTAGAAGGAGCTTGGAAGCCCTCCCCTATAAACACCAACTCTCACACTAGCTGAGGATGCTATGCAAGCTGCTAAGAGAAAAAAAAGTAATCAATAATTCTTTTTAATGGCTATAAATTAAATCTACATTTAAAAAAACTAGTGAAATAGTTTGCTATTCAAAGAAACTAACATGATTTATAAACCCCTGGGGGAAAACTGTGAATATAGAGATAAAGTCAAATAACCAGCATCAGAAATAAAAAGAAAGAACCAAGGCCTAGAAAACAAAAACATGAAAAAATAAATAAATGATGGGATCAGAGGTTGCCCTAAGCAAAAACTGTGGGCTGTGACTAGGCAGAAACTCAAGGGAGAAATTCTTGGTCATGGTCATTGCAGTGCTTGCCTGAGGACACACAAAGTCATCTAAGTATACACCTAGGTCTTACAATTTTATGATCTATGGATATTGACTTGATACAATGTATTCCAAGAAGGAAAGAAACAAAGATTAAAAGTGAATAGAAATCTATGATTTAAAAGTTTCAATTATTTATGAATAAAGAGAAGCTAAAACGTACTATGGATAAGCTATTGGAGTTATTAACACAATAATAACAAGCCAAGAATGCTGCACATATTACCAATGTAACAAACTAATTCTGTTTCTAATGCCAACAACAAGAAGGAAATTATATTCAGTAGAAACAATAGCATTATCATATGTCCCATACGTAGCTTCAGGATTTTAGGTGGTCATTATGAACTATCCATTGAATGTTGGTATTTATTTCTAAGCAAATTTGCAAGAGAACTGTGATTTCTTTTGTAGGCTAACAGCATGAGAGGAAGCTGAAATAAAGATAAATGCCCATATTCAGTATTTGGAAACAAGAAGGTGATGGTTGGGATAGATTGAGAAATAACAAAATAACCTACTGATTTAGAAATACATAGGTATTCAAAATAGAAATTTGAGTCTAAAGCCATGACACCCTGAATATGCCAATCTAGTCAAAATTGAAACTTGATTAATAAACATGTGTGCATAATTTTATAAAAATAAAAAACTTAAACTTGGTAATAAGATTACGGATTTAGGAGTCAGATAGTCTTGAGTTTCATATGCTGTCTCTATGTTCTATTTGTATGACTCTTGCTATGTCACATGGTGTCCCCAAGACTTAGATGTTTTTCTAACTGCAAAATAAAGATGATTAGCGGACAGATGCCATTTTCATGTCAGTTGAAATGGGTATAAATATAGTGGTGGGGAGCCTTTTAAAGGGGTATTAATCCATAGCTGGGGGCAGGGGGGCTCAGTGAGTAAGAACACTTGCTATGCAGGCATGAGGACCTCACACCTCTGTAAAATTCTAGGCATGCCAAGCATGCAAGGTTGGAACCCCAGTGCTGTGAGTGGTGGAGACAAGATGCTTGCTGTAACTTGGTTGGTATCTAGCTCCAAATTTAGTGAAAGACCTTGTCTCAAAGGATTAAGGCAAAGAGTAGAGCTGGAAATCTAGTGCCCCTTTATGATCACCGCACACATTTGTGCATCACAGACACGTACATATAGAAATATAGACATATATACACTTTGTATATATGCATACCTAGAAATGTACACATATGTGTATTTGTGCATAAACATAAAATAAATCCCATTCATGGGACTTTGCCTTCATAATGTAACTACCTTCACCAGCCTCATTTCCTACATTACATTGGTGATTAAATTTCATTGCATAAATTGGAGAAAAGAACTGTCTTAGTTAGGGTTTTACAGATGTAAACAGATACCATGACCAAGGCAACTCTTATAAGGACGACATTTCATTGGGGCTGGCTTACAGGTTCAGAGGTTCAGTCCATTATCAAGGCAGGAACATGGCTGCATCCAGCCAGGCATGGTGCAGGAGGAGCTGAGAGTTCTCCTCTTCATCTGAAGGCTGCTAGCAGAATACTGACCTCCAGGCAGCTAGGACAAGGGTATTAAAGTCCACACCCACAGTGACACACCTAATCCAACAAGACTACACTTCCTAATAGTGCCACTCCCTGGACCAAGCATATACAAACCATCACAAGGACATAAATATTCAAACACAAATAAAGCAAGATAAAGGCCAGTTTTCCTAATACACAACATAAGAATTATTAGCCTCCATAATAAAATTATATCCTTAATCAGAAATAAGTGTGAGAAATAGGATCAATTGTGTTAGTTTTAAGTCCCCAAAAGACAGAAATGTCCTCATAGTGACCTTCAAAGCACCTTCTGACAGAAATAACCTTATAAAATAGTCAAAGTGTGTATTTAGAATTTCTCATTATTTTGAAGATTGCTCCCAGCTTACTAGCAGCTTAGTTCTAAGACCATCACAGACGGTATTTCACATCACCATGAATCCTGAGGTGCTTTGTAAGTTTATATGAGTGATGAGGTCAAAGCTTGTGACAAGCTTGTGTATAGGAGGCATCTAGTGGGCATTGGGCATTATCAGTCTCTTTGAAATACCTATTGTTAACCTTGCATGGGTGAACTCTACCATGTTACTGTTTTTCCTTCATAAGAGGAGGGAATATACATTTAAAAAGTGGTTAAGAAGGGGGGGGATAGGGGGTTTCTGAAGGGAAGACCTGGAAAAGGGAAAACACATGAAATGTAAATAAAAAAAATAGCCAATAAGAAATAAATAAAAAAAGAAAGTAAGAATTGTGTCACAATAACCAGCCTGATGACCCCTCACAGCACTGCAAGTTCAGGTTTGTGCCCAGTCATTCCCAGCTTCTTACAGAGATACTGGGGTTTGAACTTAGGTCTTCATGCTTGCACACACAGCAAGTGTTCTTACCCTCTGAGCTTCAGATTAGCACCCTTTGAAGAGAGACTCCAGAAACTACCTTGTCCCATCTCCTATGTCTGAAAACAGTAGCCTCCCTGGTTATCAGCCACCTAGAATGATACAAAATATGAAATCTGTGAATAAATAAGGAAACACCAGGGTCCCACTACACAGACTCACCTGAGGTGCTGGCCCAGACTTCCCTGGACATTCGGATCTAGCACCTCCTAGGCATTTGGAGACTACTGATTTTTCATTACTAAAGCTAAAAGACTCCCTAAAATTCACACACGGACTCTCTAGGCAACACTCCTGGGATCTCAGAACTGGGAAATCTTTTACACACCCCTCATTTGGCCATACACTCCTGAAGAGGGACATCAGAGATCTTTCCTACCATGGTGAAAGTCTCCTTGTCATCATCAACTTGTCTGAAATCATCCTCCTAGCTGGGCTATAAGCCTTTTGAAGCTGCACTGTTCGGACTTCAGGGTCTGACAGATGTGTCCAAGAGCTCAGTGGCTTCTGAGGTAACAGTTTACCCTCAACTGTCAAGTCACGGCTACATTTCATAGTACCACCAGGGGGCAGCAATGTGCAAATAACTCCTCTCTAGGACCTGCTATGTTGGTCTGACAGGAAGCTGTGTCTCAGCTTCCTTGTGTGTCTCAGAATTAAAATAATGTTAACAAGATCACTTCAAGTCTGCTCAGAAATAACTCATTTCAGATGAAGGCATCTTGCTGATTCACAGGTGCATCTGAATCAATGTTGTCAGGATTTGGATTCCATGGTCCGTTCACCATATGCCAGGCACTGCCCTGGGACAAGGACAAATAGCAGTCAGTGGGGAACACAGGGTCCCCTACCTAAAACCACAATGACCATACTGTAAGTTTGAAGCACTTCTTTTATACATATTCATCCTTTGCTTTCTTTTTCTTTTCTCCTCCTTCTCCTTCTCCTTCTCCTTCTCCTTCTCCTTCTCCTCCTCCTCTTCCTCCTCCTCCTCCTCCTCCTCCTCCTCCTCCTCCTCCTCCTCCTCCTCCTCCTCCTCCTCCTCCTCCTCCTCCTCTCCTCCTCCTCCTCCTCCTTCTTCTTCTTTTTCCTTGAGACCTGGGATTTGTATGTTTGGTTCATCGATGTATCTCCAAACAATGGAAAACAGCACCATAGATCAATAACTATCTGTCACACAAACGAGTGTAGACTTGTCAAGAAATGTTACGATGGAGATTGGCATCACGTCAACTAGACCACACTAAATTAGTTGTTTCAATAATTATACTGTCTATAACTACCAGGGGATGGAAGTGATGTCAAAGGAAAAAGGGGGAAAAAATCACTTGGGACTTCACTTAAAATCTCCCATTACAAAAGAAGAAGCGGAAGCCCAAGGAGAGAAAAAAACCCAGCTACAAAGACTTTGATGGTAGAACCAAGAGTGCAAGCCAGGGCTTCTGCCCCCAGCCACTGTGATTTCTACACATTCTACTGTCTTCCAACTTCCCCCTTCCCCAAATATCTCTTCCTAGGTGAGTAAACTGCGTAAGTTAACCAGATCTACTCACTTGGTAATTAGCAGAAATAAAATTTGGCCATCCATATTCAGAGTTGCCACATTGCCCTGTTGGGGAGTCTCTCAGACCAGCCCTTCTACTCTCCCTTCCCAGAACCTGCCCTGTACCAATTCCTTTGGGATATCTAGTCATTTGCTTTTTACTGAAGCCCTATGCCAGTGCTGTTGTTATTTCTATTTCACCAAAGAAAAATGTAGCTGTAGCACCAACTGTAACTGCAGGGCACTTAGCTGGACTCAGTGTGTTTCTGGGGGGCTTGGTGTTTATTAGTGTGTTTATTCCTGTGCCAGTTCCTGGGGACTTTCATGATCTCCTGTTAAAGATGTGGACACTGAGGTGAGGAGAGAATAAGAGGCTTATCCACCACCAAATCACCAGGAAATGGAAATGCCACTAGGTATGTATTCCAATCATTTGCTCTATTTGCACATAGAAAACACAAGCAAAGCTGGAGAGTCCCTAGAGCAAGGTCACAGGGAGTGTACATACCGACTCCATTTTACTACATTTATTTTAACAAGATCAAGCTGCAGGTTTGGACCAGAAAACCATGCTAGGAATTCAAAGCAGAAAGGGGTGGGGTTTAGAATGCAAAAGCTTCCTGGCTTGCAAGCAGCGCTTCCTTCCATTTTCTCCCATTCTGTGTCATCTGCTGTCTTTTTTTAAGCTCCAGCAGCTGAGTTCTTTAAGAGGCCCATTCACTGGAAAAGCTATGACCATCAGATGCATGGGTGGGACTTCCTGCTCCACCCTTCAGTCTGGGCCCTGAAATGCTAGGGCTTGCTGTGGGTATAGAGGGCACACTGAAGCATGGACATCCCAGTCTAAACAGGAAAGCAAATGGAAGTTACCTCAGAGTGCTTAGAAAATGGGGTTGAGGAAAATGGGCTAGCTTCCCCTCTTATTCTGTCCAACAGACCTGGGCTCCAAGCCACTGAAAGTCATCAACAGAAGACAGTCCAAAAGGCATACAGGAAGTGGTCCTTGTATTGGCTGGAGGTGTTCGTGCTGACTGAACTCTTACATCTGGAAGGAAATGGATAGCCCGAAAGGCTTGACTCGATAGTCTCATGCCGAGTGAAAACACACATGTTCTGACCTCTGAATCTTATACACACTAGTCACTCTCAGGACCACTTTCTGACATATAATAGGGTATTGAAGAAAGGACATAGGCCCCATTACAAGAAATGTTCCTCACATTCCAGCCTTGTGATGCTGCAGAAAGGATACTGTTCCTTTTGAGGCTCAATGTTTTCATCTATACAACGGGAATGTATAGAGCCTGTAGTGGTGAATTACTTAACTGCTGTGGCCCCGGGTAGCACACGCATGTGCTGCACCACCCAAGAGCTCTGGATTCACAAATGAAACACACACACACACACACACACACACACACACACCAGCTAATTTTGATATGCCTTGACTAGCTCAATGGTTGGACACTTCTAAACCTCCCCACAACTAGCATGCACTCTCCTCTGGTATTCCTGAGTTAACATCTTTTAAAATCTATAATTCATTTCTGCTACCCCAGACCCAATTGAGGGAGTGCCCTGTGGCTACTTACCCTGATTCTTACATGACGGTAGGCCTTTTATTCTGATCTTTCTGCTTCCCCCTCATGGCAATTCTCCTCTTCCTCTCTCCCTCAGTCCCTTGCCTACACAATCTAAAAGTCCTGCCTCCGTCTCCCTGCCTTTATTATCTGGGGGCAGGGACCCTCACAGTCTGGAAGTGCCACTTTTGGGAGCCAAATTAAGGCAAAGCATTAGAACTAATCTCCAACAAGAGCCCATCTCTCAGGGAGAGTAGAGAGTCTTGGCAAATCAGGTCCTCTATCAGGAGGGAAAACTGCCCTGGTGTAAGGTGACAGAAGAAGATCTTAGGCCTGGTTCTCTGCTCTGCTAGTTAGATTCCTTGAACATCTTTTCCTCTGGCAGCCCGGTATTCCTCCTCAGGAGAATTTAATACCAATACAACCCTCTGCAAAATCTCCAATCATTCTACAATGTTCATTTTATGGAGGCCATACGTTTTTCTCTTGGAATCTGAGACAGACAATCCCAGCAATCCCAGAGACTCAACTACCCATCTCTAATGATAAAAATAATAATTTTTAAACACTCATGTAGAAACTAGAGTCTGGGAAGGTGTGTGTGTGTGTGTGTGTTTACTTTCTCCAACTCATGGTCACCAACAGTGGCAAAATTCACACCTACCTTCATCTGTCTAAGCTCCACCTAACCCTGATGATCCCAAGACACTGAACAAATTCTCCTTCTACAAGGTCAAGAACCTTTGGTCTATGAAAAATTCACAGCAGGGACTTCTCCGGATAATAATCAAATATTTTCTCAATTCCACTGCTGGTGTTCAAGAGGGAAACAAAGGAAGAGGGAACTTCCAGCCTTCACCAATGGGCCAATTTACCCAGTTTAGCCATAATGCTTTTATAGAGCAATAAATCACTTAAGATTACACCCTTCTGTAAATAATTCCAAATAGCCTTTGGAAGTCTCCCAGATATGATGGGTTTTCCATATTTTGGTTGATTATCCCAGATGTAGCAACACCTGCAAGCTCATTGCATATGGCAGAGGAAATGGCAGATATCAGTAGGAACAAACAGAGCAGAGGGCAAGGTAAAGTGCCTCTGGCCTTGGCCTTTTGCCCATTCTATTTGTGATGATGTTTCTTGGAGACATGACTAAGAAACAACTTGCTTTTTCACATTCCCTGAGCAATATGAAATGTTTGAAGAGAACTAAGATGTTAAAGTGCACATGGTTATTGGCTAACCAAGAGAGCAATCTACATCTTGGGTTTGGATGTGATATGTCTGACCCACTCGGTAGGGAAGAAGCCTATCTGTTCATTCCTAACCGTTAATTTCCTCTCATAAAATCCTTCACTAGGGGGATTTAATTTAGAAAGGTCATGTATTGAAGACTTTGCCAAAGATAGCACTGCCTTAGGGAAAGGACAATAGCCTTGGCATAGTTATCAATGGACCCCAGAGATGATGATGACAATTTCTTTCCTGCTCCTTAAGATGCTATTTTTCTTTCAAAGCACAGAGCCCTTAAAATCCATGATTCTCTCGAGCAATGTGTGCTCTGTACACTGAGAGTCCACGTGGGATTTTTCACACATATTTCACTCTGGTGATTCCCACTCTCCATCCACCTGCTTCTCCCTCATCTCGCTAGCCCCACTTCCCCTCTGTGCCCTCTCACCACAATATTCCTCCTTTCTCTTCACCTTATTGTCTTCCCTGCTCCTTCCATAGAATGTCTTTTTTAAAAATAAGCCATCACCTATTTTCACCCACATTTTCCCCACTTGATACACACATTTACCAGTTAGAGTGTTGGATCTGCATTTGAAAGTGAACATATGTTTGTCTTTCCGAGCCTGGGTTATGTTGCTAATGTTTTCCAGCTCCATCAACTTTCCTTTTTTAAGGATGTATGTTTATTACTTTTAATTA
This sequence comes from Rhynchomys soricoides, assembly GCA_019843965.1. Classification (NCBI taxonomy): domain Eukaryota; kingdom Metazoa; phylum Chordata; class Mammalia; order Rodentia; family Muridae; genus Rhynchomys; species Rhynchomys soricoides. Next base: position 2,275,579 of record JADRCH010000198.1, read on the forward strand.
TGTGTAAATGTGTGTGCATGTGGGTATAAATGCAAATGCTCCTGGAAGCCAAAGACACTTGATGCTCATGAGCTGGAATAGCAGATTGTTATGAGCTGCCTGATGTGGGTGCTGGGAACTGAACCCAGGTCCTTTAGAACAACAGCAGGAACTCTTAACCTCCAAGTAATTCCTCAGCCCCCATCTATTTTTGTATGAATGATTCATTTTACCTTTTCTTTAGAGATAAATAAATAAGAGTGTGTCCTACATTTTTACTATCCCACCATCTGCTGACAGACATCGAGGCACATTCCATTTCCTTGCAATTATGAGAAAAAGAGCAATGAACTTGGATGAGCTTCTGCACAGCAAAAGAAACTATCAACAGATCCAACAGCCAGACTATAAAATAGGAAAAAAATCTTTGCCAGCTGTCCTTTAGACAAGTTCTTAATATCTAGAATACAGCAATTACAAAAATTGAGCTTATTTCTTTGTAGTCCTACATTCCATGACAGCCAACCCATACAGGATGCTCTTTTTTTTTTTTTTTTTTTTGAAACAGGGTTTCTCTGTGTAGCCTTGGCTGTCCTGGAACTCACTCTGTAGACTAGGCTGGCCTCAAACTCAGAAATCCACCTGCCTCTGCCTCTCAAGTGCTGGGATTAAAGGTGTGCGTCACCACTGCCCGGCAGGATGCTCATTTCATACAAGATCCCAGGCTCTTGCTTCCAGACACTGTGTTCTTATTTAGGTCTGCAGACTACTGTATGTGCTAGATTCATCATGTTCAATGGTGTCACCCAGTGAAATATGCATTATAGCCCAACAACAGACAAAAGAAAAGCAAATATAGAGGTTATCATAGATTTTAGAGAAGAGACCTATCTCTTATGTACACATTCCATTGTCCAGATGAGGAAGATGACTGTCCACATGTCAGTCACATGGCTAAGTGCCAGTGAGACTGAATAAGGCCATCTTAACACATCCAAGCAGTCTAACAAAAGATCTGTGTTTGGTCTTCCTTCTTTAGGAAGGAAGATATGCAACATGCATAGCTCCTAAAGTTCTGGAAGTCTTTGGAGTGTTGAGCGTTTATGGACTGAGTTAACCATTTGGCTAATCTTTGGTTGCTTCAAGGTGAGTCTTGCTTACCAGTAAGACAAACATGAGATTATAGAGCTGACCATGTTCAGACTTCTTAGATCTATGAGGAGGTGGGAGAAGCTGTATGTATGTACTAGTTCAGTCACCAAGGTTGAAGGATGTAATCAGTCATGTCAATATAGCATAATCTGCATCCTAAAAGTCCAAATGCCTGGGCCTGGGACACTTTTAGTTGGTGGAGCATCTGAAGTAATGGAAGGTAAACTGCAGAGAGGATGGAGGCACTGTGCCCCTCCCCCATTCCTTCCTTGCCCTCTGCATCTCTTCCACTGGCTGTTCCTGGATTGTATTCTGTTTACAGAAACAGAAGTGTTTTCCTGACTCTTGTGATCTGTTCTGTAAGATGCCAAATCCTGAAGAGGGGTATGAAAATCCTCAGTTTATCTGCCTGACAGAAGTACAAGTAGTCTGGGATTTGTGATCAATATCTGAAATGAGGAGAGTCTTGTGGAGTGAAACCATGGAGTCTGTGTAGTGGTGAAGTTGAACTGAAATCTAGGATACTAAGTTGGTGTCAGGAATCAGTCGGAAACCTCACAGTTGGTATTAGAGCCTGCCAGTGCATCACAATCTTTCAAATCATGGTAATTACAAACATCCAGTTTTTATTTATCCACACACTTGGGATCATAGAAAATTGCTTGGGTGAACTAGATCACAAGCAAAGTTTAAGAAGCCCAGCCCTAAGTTGGTAGAGATGGTAGTGGGCCCTCTTTAACTAAAACTGGATATTGTAGAACACTGTGGTTTTATTTTAATCTTACTCAAGCCACTGAAAATATCTTTCTTTGTTAATGTTTTCTGGATAATTTTACTGGTATACAAAAAATATTTTTGACATTTAAAGCTCATTAATTTCTCAGAAAATCATTGTTTCTACAAACAGGAGTTAAAGAAACATGCATGAGGGATAAAATACCGATTAGAAACCAGAAGAGGCTCCAAGAGGGCACTCGTTACCCTCACCCTTGGAGATTTTGGGCAGTCTGTGGTTTATGAAGTCTAGCATGGAAAAGGCATGCTTGAGAATGGAGTTTTCTGAGAAGTGTAGACAAGTGTGTGAGTGCAAACTACCCACAGGGCAGACTCAATCCCCAGCTGGAGAAGAAAAAACAGCCTGGAGTTCCAAGCAAAAACTATGGAGCCAGGAACACAGTACTTAGTCAAAAGTAATCAGAAGCCAGGAAAATACATATAAATAAGTATAAAGGCTGTGACTAGGGAAAGTCAAGAAGATTCACCACAAACTCATTTCCTCAACAATCCGTGTTACTCAGCATTGCTGCTCTGCCAGGTTCCACACTGGAGAATCAGGCAATGAAGGAAACTCCATCTTTGTCACCCAATGGGGTTGATAGTCTCTTGGCATGAACTGACCATTGGTGTGTGGGTGGGTACGGATGACCTAAAAATCGACAGTCAAAGGGAGAGGCAGATGTTTGTTAAGGTTGCTAAGATGTCTCCACCCATATGAGGCATATACTCCTTCCAATGTTGATGTCTTGCTTTTTTTAAAAACCCATACTTGCTCCATAGTCAGACCATATCACAGAAACATGAACTGGGAAATTCCAGCATTGACAGATGCTTTACACATCACTTGGTGTGACCTTTCTGCTTTTCAGTGGTGGAAAGGATGTCTGTGAGGCAGCAGTCCTCATAGGACAATGTATAATGAACCCTCAACATGTACTTTTGCCTCAAGTCTTGGCTGTTCCCTTTGATGTGAGCACTCTGTGCAGAGTGGTAAAGGTTAAACCTCGACAGCATCTACCTCTTATGAGAGCCACTCACTGCCCTTCATAATTGGCCTCATATCTCTCTCATGCCAACATTTCTCTTTTACTGTTTCACCAGGTGGTGCAGGTTCTCCCTCAAGGAACTCTGTCAGAATGCAGTGAGTCTTTCCTCCATTTTTATATATTTAAGTGAAATTTGTTAAGCAAGTATTAATGTTAAGCAAGTCTCAGGAAGACAAAGAACACACATTTGGCTAGAGTCATTGAGAAAAATTTAATGAAGATGGAGGTATATCTAAAGGTTCTTATAAAATTACAATAAAATACAGTGTGGGTCATAATCCGGGGTGAGAAACTGCTCCTTATCACCTCAGAGAAGAGTTTCTTGGACTTTGCTCACTTGGGAACCATTTTTACCCAAGAAATTACTTCAACTTTCAGTATATCTATGCATAAAAAATAATTATGCAAATTAAACATGTACTGATAACAATTCATGATAAATTAAAAAGTTCTTTAGTAAAGAAGTTAAACATTTGCTAAAATAAAAGAAGAATTTGCATACTAATGAGATAGTTGTCCGTGTTCACATTTACATAAAGGATTCAATATAGAGCATCCTTAATGTTTTTCAGAGTTGGTGGATACTACAATTTTAAAATCATTGCTGACCACTTTTTGATTGGATTTAAGATACACAAGATAGAACTTACGTAAGATACTGTCAACTAGGCCAAAAATGACTAGATATATCACAGGCCACAGTTGAGAACCTAATACTATTATCCTGCTAAGTAGAAATAGTAATGAAAATGCCCTCTTTTCTTATCTTTGTACTCATAGATTAATGCATCTCAATCCTCCTCAGAGAAGTTTCTTTTTGTCATCACTGAATGTGAAATAGTTACTAAGATATCCTTGGTTCTTAGCAGTTGGAGAGAGAGAAGCCAGTGAAGGTTGACATACAGGTTGATGTTTAAAACCTAAGAGAGAGCCAGTCAGTGTTCAATGAGCACTGGAGCAACCCAGACAGGAGGACCACAAGGAATCCTATGGACTCCTTAAACTTAACTTCAATTTAACTGAGACATGCATATGCTACATTCCAGGGAATGCTCCTAGAAGTTCCCAGAGAAGAAAATAAGTGGAACTAGCAGATCTGCCCCACTGACCTGGCCTGGACTCCCGATGGTGCAAGATAATACCAAGGCCATAGGGTAACTTTCACTCTGTAGTATTTTACTTGTAAAACAAAGATTCAGACTTGGTCCATAGCATTCCTTTGTGCTTTATACTCTGGTGTGGTTATTTGTTATTTTAACAAGATATTTTTATTCTTATTTTCATATACTTTTAAACTTTTCTCTTTTTTAGTAAACGAGTGCCAAAGAGCCAATTAAATGTTCATTGGGACTCCAGTTGAGTGGCAGTTGAATGAAGTGTGCTGATCATAAGCTGGACTGCATGCAAAGCTCTACAGGGACACACAATACTCCTTAGTGCTTGGCCAAAGGGAAAACACACAGTTGTAAAAAGAAGGAAAGAGGCTCAGGAGATTGGCGATAGATTAGAGGATCAGTGTATTTGATCCAATCAGAGCCTTTCATCCTTCCAAAACAGCAGTTCTCTTCCAATTTCCTTTCATTCTCTTGGGAATAAACACTCAGAGATCCTCTTGATTGACACTCGTCACCTCTGCCTTCACTAAACATCTCCTTGCATTAGTTTGAAGACTTGTGTCTTGAATGTTCTGTCTGATTCCTCATTGTTTCTGATTGGGAGTCTAGGGAGTTGAATGTATCTGAGAAGTTTGATTGTTGTGTTCCCTCCTCACTAGATCTTTGATTGTTCTGTTTTGCCTTCCTGGAGAACTGCCCTCTTTCTTTTTTTTTGTATTCCCACCACAAGCATCTCTCTTTGAAGAGGGATACTTAAGACCTCCATAGATATATCCGTTCTGTGGGGTTGTTTTTCAAAATTCCCAGAATCAAACTAAATTCTCCTGATTTTTTTCTCTGTTCTATATTGGCCACTAACACTGTTTCTGCTTCATTTTCTGTCTCATGAGGCTCCATAGTCAATAGATTGCAGACCCCTGGGCCTATTGTACTGTCTCAGCACCCAGAGCAGAAGTGGGTATTTGTTTAATTTCCTCTGAAATGTGAGATTTGAAGAAGATATAGGTTTGGCTAAGAATCATGGAGTTCACGTACATGAATAGAACCTCAGAAATCTAAATAAATAACTTCTCAAAGACAAAGGTGTCTGAAGCCACTTGTCCCTTATTGTCAGATAACATTCTACACATGAGATGTGTGGTTTCTGTTCTGGCTGAGTCAGTTCTTGTCTGTATAATAAAGTAGGAAGCAGAATCTATTGTTGATTCAAAAAGCAAAGCATCGAATATTGTGTAGTATGCAATGCAACACACACACATACACACACACACATACACACACACACAAACACCACAATTCCACAAAGACAAAGGAAGGAGACAATATCTCCTGGATAGGAGAATACTACTACCAGGAACCTTAAGAAATTCATCCTAAAATCAAAATAACATCAACTTGTTAAAAACATTCAAGATTTAAAGAACTTTGCACACAAATGTGTACACTAAAGTTCACTGATATTTATGCTATTTCTGGGGGGCCCCACGGCTAACAGTCAGGAATACTCCCTGTCTCCCAAGTCACACAACTGTATACATAGGCTCAAGGTGGGTAATTTTCAAGTCAATCCGATTGTTGGTCTGATTCACTCTTCTTTTTTTTTTTTTCAGTTGTTATTATTGTTACAACTCCCCAAACAACCAAAAATACCTTAAATCATGGTACTAAAATGAGAAAAACCTTTCTGAAAATCAATAACTTTGGAACTAAATAATAAATGTGATCAGATACCAGTCTGTTTATTTTTAAGTGCTTTTGAAGAAAACCATAAAACTTTCTGAAATGATACACAAGAGTATAAACAATGGAATAAGGAAAAAATGAAAGAAAACAATGATTTCCTACAATCCAAAAAAGTATAATCAAAATGTTAATGTAGAGACCCTGCTGATGCAAGAAGGCTGTACTTGGGGACGGTGTCCTTCAACTAAAGAGTTGGAGGATCCTGTGCTCTTAGAAAGATAGTCCCTGATGCTTTATCCTACCCTCCTGCAAAAGTTAAGTAGTTTTGATGTCTACTAGCTTTAAGTGAGCAGAGCTAGTTTTAGGAATTCATCCTCGGAATTCAAGCCTCAAATGAAATGGAATTACACAAATAAGACGAGGTGATACCAGCAATACACACAAGATGTTCTGTGGCAGGGGAGAGGCTGAGCAGTGGAGTTATGAGCAGTTTCTTCTCTCTTCTTGGTATTAACTACATGTTTTTCATTTTTTAAAAAGGGGTCCTTCCTAACTGTAAATAAATGAAAGAAGTGTTGCATAATCTGTTTTTTAAGAAAGACCTGGAGCCAGAGGCAGTGAACCGTGGCAGCCAAATGCATTTGCATCATCGGGAACATTTCTGTCATGCCAATATGTTACTATCTGACAGAGCACAGATGTGCCCCCACATCCTCATTGTTGGAAAGAATTTCATCACCACCAGGAGTGGTTGGCTCCCAAAACACACTCCCCCCTCTTTTAAAAGTCATCTAAAGGAGGGGAGGGAGGGAGAAAGGATGAAGGGAAGAGAAAGGAAGGAGGGCAGAGATCCACTCCATGATCTATTTGCTCTTTCAGCCACAGGAGCTAAAAACTAACACGACTTCCTTTGTCCACTCAAGTCCCAGCAAGTTTAAGAGGACATGATTATTCCTATACCTAGATGAAGGTTCTCTAAGTTGTCCTTTGACAACTTCAATGCTCCATGCTCAAAACTTCAAACCCCACGTGTATATCTAACAGGCAGGCCAAAACATCCTTCTCTCTCAAATTCCATGAGAATTCCGAGTGACCTATGACTCTGAACAAGACTGATTATTCCAGTAAGCATATTTCATTTCTGGAAATAGATGGAGCCCTCTAGCAATGAAATATTGTGGTCTTTTCAGTAATGGGAAAAATCTTCAAAGGAAATGAAGCCTAAATCCCCCTTCTCCAAATCCCACAAGTTTAATAGATATACAATTTTAAGTTTTATTTGTGTATAATTTTCTTAAAATTACAAGTAACTCAATTAAAAAACAGTAAATATTTAATGGAAATTTGTTTATAGAACTAAAATATAAACTGTCATGGTGGTCACATTTATGAAGTATATGATTCAGGTTACACAAGTGTTTAGAAATATTTTCTTTCACCTTACTTTTATTCTGATCTCTAGAGACAAACACAGAACCAGGTCTGACTATTCACAGGTCCTTTCAGTCCCTGGCAGAGGGATTGGCTTAGGGACAGACATTTGAACTAGGACAGACCAAGCAAGGGTCTCCTAAAGTGTTTAGTTGAAATTACTCGGAAATGGATGTCCTGTCTTCTCCAGAAAGATATTATAGACCTAGAGAGGTCAATAAGCTATCCCATCTCTTCATACCTGATCTGGAGAAAATTAACCTGGAGGAGAAGTACTGTGGGGCACTTAGTACAGCCACAGAAGCCAAGTGGCCTTAATCATCCCAGGAATCAGAAACAGTAGATTCCTTCTTTGGATGAAAGTCATTTGAGTTCATTTTGAATGCTCAAAGGTGTAGCTCACAAATAATAGAATCCCTGGTATAAAAGATGTCTCATTTCACTTCAGCATGAAAGGTAGAAAAGCTTCTTAAGACTTCAAACTGATGCATTATCAAAATGATCAACATTCTAGAGCTCCCACAGACCCCCTGCTTTTTGGAATCAAAACAGACACCTCAATCTGAGCTCTTCTCCTATGGCAGAGGCCTGTAATAGCCAACACTGGCCTTTGGGTGCAGGTGTGACCAGTAATAAGTGTCATTGTCATCTTTTAGGATCCCCAAACTATCTTCCCCAATGAACACCTGTTGATCACTTGCCTTCTTCCAGCCAGTACCTCCTCAGGGGTCATGTTCTGTAGACCGATAATCTGGCTCCTGGTTCAAAACTCCCATGGCTGTTCTGACTCCCTTTTATCTTGACCACTACTGTATACTGAAATCTATGCACCAAATATATTTTAGATCCCCTTCTTTCTTAGTTATCCAGCATCATCTGATTCTATTCTCTTTCCCTCCTGGCTAATTGTGTGTGTGTGTGTGTGTGTGTGTGTGTGTGTGTTTTCCTTTCAGATGAGGGGCTTGTTCTGCATAAGGTAATCTTAGGATATGATAAGACACATGAAAGGAATTCTAGGTAATAAGTTCAGTGAAAAGTCCATAGAATACCCGCCATGGAGATTTGGCAAAGATCTTGGTAAGTCTTTATACAGTGTACTGTTGGAGAGCTCTTTCACATTCTACTCTCATTCTGTTGCTGTGACAAAACTTAAGATCAAAAGCTACTTAAGAGGTAAGATTCATTTCACCTTGTAAGTCACAGTCCATCATTGACAGAAATCAGTGTAGCACTTAAGAAAGAACTTGAAGCAGAAACAGTGGAAGAATACTACTTGTTGGCTTTGTCACAGACCCATGCTCTGCTAGTTTTCTGTATAGCCCAGGACTCCCAGCATGGGGAATGGTGCTAGACAGACTGAGCTAGTCTTTGCCATATCAATTAACATTCAAGATAGTCCCCTGAAGACATGTCCACATGCCAATCTGATGTGAGCCTCCCCTCAATTGAAACTCTATTCTCAGGTGAGTCTAGGTCACTGGTTCTCATTTCCTAATGCTGTGACCCTATAATACAGTTCCTTATCTTGTGCTGATTCCCAACCATAAAATTATTTTTGTTCCTACTTCATAACTGAAATCTTACTACTGTTACAAGTCATAATATGAATATCTATGTTTTTCAATGGTCTTGGGACATCCCTGTTAAAGGGTCATTTGACACTCACAGGGGTCATTTGACCTTCACAAGGGTCACAACCCACAGGCTGAGAGCTTCTGTTCTAGGTTGTGTCAAGTAGATAGTTATAGTTAACTAGGATATTTAGCATACTTGTTGTTCACACTGTACTCAGTCCTTGTCAGGAGCTGCCTATGGAATACACACAACTTTGGTACAAACACTATTATGGGTCCAAAGGCCAGCATCTAGGGTCTCATTAGAGTCTCCTTTACTTGGTTGGGAGTCTGTAAACACATTCTCATCATTACTAGGGCAGTTTTCCCCACTCCAGTTGGAAACATTGTAATGTTGGCATGTAGTCCTTTATTCACCAAGCATGTATACAGCGTCCCATGCTTTTGCTAAGTATAAAAATTAAGGTTAATTCTTCATGCCAAACTATACAAGGTTTGAGGTGGAAGAAGCTAAATGTTCACTCACATTCTTTTACCACCCTGGAAAAAAAAAGCAGTTGCTTCAAACTTATTAGAATGTGTCTGCTCCTTCAAGGAACACAGAACACGGATTGACTAGCAGCTTGCACTGTGGTGTAGTGCTTTTTCATTTCTTCCATACCTCCCGGATGCCTGGAAAGTGAATAAGAACATCCTTGAAGATCAAGAAACAGATTGCATTCTCCAAACCTACCAACAGCTCACCAACCAGAGTGGCTATCCATTTAGTGTCCTCTTCCCAGAATCACAAATAGGAAACATTTGTTTAAAGAACATGCTGCTTACATGCTTAAAGAATTTCCAAGCTTAATTTGCAGTGGAATCACATGATCATTTGTTTTCCCCCAGACCCAGTACCATGGCTCACACATAGGTGCTTGGTAAATGTTCCTATAAAGACTTAGGGTATAAGCAATTGGGTGAGTGTGGTTGGCCCATGACAATTCTTCCTCAGAACAGTTTCCTTAGAAGAATGTTATTGTTCTCATTTTATTAGTCTCAACAGTATTTTCAGAGATTCCAATAATTGGTCACAATGGAGCTATAAATCCAGATCATTCCCATCCAACCAGACCTATAGCTATTTGCTCTGCAATCCTTTCTAGAGATTAGTGTTCTGAGGAATTAAAGATTCCCCTGATGGTAAGTAACAAAAATCTTATATAAAATTTAGCAGAAAACAATTAAAAGTAAGTACTCTGGAAATTCATTATTAGCTTAGTTCACAATATTAAAGTGTATTTTTTCCTTATTAAGAAAAAGATTATAAATTACCATGAATTATAAATTATACATGATCAGGATCTGAGATGTTGTTATTAATAATGCACCAGCTTCTGGTGGCACAATAAAAGATCAATATGGCATATTTCATTATGGAAGTGTTTTAGTCCAAATAAATGAAGTTATCAACATAAGGAAGCATTTTTGAAGAGCAGAAAAGGCAGTATTTAAAATAAGATAATCTAAAATTGATTAATTACAGTCTACCTTCCCTTCTATACACCTGCTATTCTATATGTGTGTTCAAGATCTAAAACATCTGAAAATAAACTGTATTTATGCTGATCACACACCAGCTTTTATTGCCATCATTAAATAAGAAATATAGTATGACAACTGTGCACAATGGTTGCATCATATTCAGTACTAGATGGCATCTAGAGATGGGTTAGAGATTCTGAAAGGATACATAAGATGCTTGAGTGACCTGAGTTCCTCCTTCTCCTTCCTGATATCTATTTTTGTCTTAGTTACATTTCTACCACTGTAACTAAGCACCATGACCAAGACAATGTATAGAAGAAAGTGCTTAATGGGATCATACAGTTTCAGAAGTTGAGTCTATGACCGTCATGGTAAAGAGCACAACCGGAGGCAGGTAGCCATGGCATTAGAGCAGTAGCTGAGAGCTTACATTTGATCCTCAAGCAAAAGACAGAGAAAGAGAGAGTTTACTCAAAATATGGCTTTTTAAAACATATTTTTTTCATACAATATATTCTGATTTTGGTTTTTCCCTCTAGCCAACTCTTCCCAGATCCTTCTCATCTCCCACTGACTCAAATCCAATCCCTTTCTTGCTTTTTCTCCAAAATATATATATATCTCAAATCAGCCCAAACTCTTATCTTTTGAGTCTGGGAAAAGCCCAGCAGCTATGAGGTCCACCTTCTTGTCTCATACCTCTAATCACAACCCCAGATACCCACAGTCATCAGCAACCATTAGATGAAACTCCCTACCCCCAAGCCCATGTCTGATTCCTCCTCTGGGCAAGCCCAGCAGCAGTCATCTCTTCTCTGCCCCTTCTGTACTCCATTTCAGGGGGCCACTACTCTACCTACACCCTGGAAGGCCTGCTTCTACCAAGCAAAAACATAGGCCTGAAACCATCAGGACAACCAGCTCTACCTACATCTCTGCAGGCCTGCCTTGACTCTGGACAACTAGCAGTCCGAAGCCATCAGGATCTATCAGCATTGCCTGCATCCCTGGAAGCCTGCTACCACCAGGGACAACCAGCTCTACCTGCAATTCCAGAGGCCTGCTGACATCAGGGACTAACAGTTCTATTTACAGCCCCAGAAGCCCCATCAGAAACTAATAGGCCTGCCAACACTAGGAACAACTAAGTGGCTAAAAGTCACCATAAGAACACAACCAACAAAAGTGAGGGCAATATGGCACCACCAGAGCCAACTATCCTACTCCAGCTAACTCACCTGAATTACAAGAAAATGACTTTAAATATAATCTTATGAAGAAGATAGAGGCCTCTAAAGAAGAATTAACAAATCATTTAAAAATATGGGAAAATATAATTAAACAGGTAGAGAGCCTTAAAGAGGAAATGAATAAGTATGAAGAAATACAGGGAAATACAATCAAACAGGTGAAAAAATGGATAAAACTGTTCAAGACATGAAAGTGGAAATAGAATCAATAAAGAAAACACAATCTGAGGTAATCCTGGAAATGGAAAACCTATGAAAGAGAACAGGAACTATAAACACAAGAATCACCAACAGAATACGAAAGATGGAAGAGAGAATCTCAGGCATAGAAGATACCAGAGAAGAAACTGATACATCAGTGAAAGAAAATGCTAATGTTAAAAAGTTTCTAATATAACACATCCAGGAAATTTAGGACACTATGAAAAGACCTATCCTTAGAATAATAAGAAGAGAAAAAGGAAAAGACTCCCAACTCAAAGACCTAGAAAATATCTTTAACAAAATCATAGAAGAAAATTTCCCTAACCTAAAGAAAGAGATGCCTATAAACACGCATGAAGCTTACAGAACACCAAATAGAGTGGGCCAAAAATGAAAATCTTTGCACCACATAATAATCAAAAAACTAAATATACAGAACAAAGAAAGAATATTACAAGCCACAAGGAATAAAATCCAAGTAGCATATAAAGGCAGACCTATTAGAATTATGCCAGACTTTTAAACAGTCTTTAAACACCAGAAAGACCTGGGCAGATGTCTAATAGTCTCTAAGAGATCACAGATGCTAGCCCATATTTCTACACCCAGCAAAACTTTCCATCACCATAGATGGAGAAAACAAGATGTTTCTTGAGAAATCATATTTAAACAATATTTTTCCACTATGCCAGCCCTACTAACATCTATAAAGAAAACTCCAACATAAGGAGGGTAACTACACCTAAGGAAGCACAAGAAATAAATAATTCCACATCAACAAATCCAAAAGGGAAAAACACACATGTAGGTACTCACATGCACACACGCGTGCACACACACAAAACACACACACACACACACACACACACACACACTCTACCACCACCAACATTGAAATAACAAGAATGAACAATCATTGGTCATTAATATCTCTTAACATCAATGCTCTCAATTCTCCAACAAGAAGAAACAGGCTTATAGAGTGGATGTTTAAACAGAATTCATTATTCTACTGCATACAAGAAACACACCTCAACAACAAAAAATATATATTACCTCAGAGTAAAGGGCTAGAAAAAAGTTTGTCAAGCAACTGAACTCAGAAACAAGCTTGAGTAGCCATTCAAATATCTAACAAAATAGACTTTCAACCAAAAGTAATCAAAAGAGATGGAGAAGGGCACTTCATACTCATCAAAGGAAAAATCTACCAAGATGACACCTCAATTACATCTATGCTCCAAATGCAAAGGCATCCACATTATACAAGAAACATTAGTAAAGCTTAAATAACACGTCAAACCCAAAACATGAATAGTGAAAGACTTCAACACCCCATTCCCACCAAGTGACAGGTCATCAAGACAGAAACTGAACAGAGAAATAATGAAACTAACAGAGGTTATTAATCAAATGGACCTAACAGATATGTAATCTACAGAACATTTCAGCCAAACACAAAAGATTTTACCTTCTTCTCAGCATCTCATGGAACCTTCTCAAAAATTGACCATATAATTAGTCACAAAGCAAGCCTCAACAGATACAAGAAAATTGAAATAAGTCCTTGTATTCCAACCAGAACACCATGGATTAAAGATGTACTTCAACAACAGCAGAAACAACAGAAAAACCACATACTCAAGGAAACTGCACAACTCTTTATTCAGTGATCAATTGGTCAGGGAAGAAATAAAGAAAGAAATTAAAGACTTTCTAGAATTCAATAAAAATGAAGGCACATTATACCCAAACTTATAGGACACACTGAAAGCAATGCTAAGAGGAAAGTTCATAGCACTACATGCCCTCATAAAGATATTAGAAAGTTCTCATACTAACAATTGAAAAGTATACCAAAAAGATCTAGGAAAAAAAAGAAGCAAACACACCCAAGAAGAGTTAATGGCCAGAAATATTCAAACTCAGGACTGAAATCAATCAATTAGAAACAAAGAGAACAATAAAAAAAAAAATCAACAAAACCAAGAGCTGGCTCTTTGAGAAAATCAACAAGATAAACAAATCTTTAATCAAACTAACTTAAAATCAGAAAGACAGCACCCAAATTAATCAAATAAATGAAAGGGAAACATAACAATAGAAACTGGAGAAATTCAAAGAATCATTAGGTCTTACTTCAAAAGCCTGCACTTCACAAAACTGGAAAATTTAAATCAAAAGGATGATTGTCTAGACAGATAACACTTACCAAAGTTAAATCTAGATCAGGTAAACTATCTAAATAGTCCTATAACCCCTAAGGAAACAGAAGCAGTCATTGAAAATCTCCCAAACAAAAGAAAAAGCCTAGGGTCAGATGGTTTTAGCACAGAATTCTTCCAGACTTTCAAAGAAGAGCTGTTACCAATACTCTCAAACTATTCCACAAATAGAAATAGAAGGATCATTGCCAAACTCATTCTATGAGGTCACAGTAACTCTGATGCCTAAACCACACAAAAACTCAACAAAGAAAGAGAATTTCAGAACAACTTCCCTTATAAACATTGATGCAAAAGTAGTCAATACAACTCTCACAAATTGAATTCAAGAAAACATCAAATTAATCATACAACATAGTCAACTAGGTTTCATCCTAGTGATACAAGGGCGGTTCAATATATGAAAATCCATCAATGTAATCCACCTTATGAACAAACTGAAATTAAAAAAAAAACCCACATGGTATTCTCACTAGATGCTGACAAAGCCTTTGATAAAATACAACACCCTTTCATGCTAAATGTCTCGGAGAGATCAGGGATACAAATTACATACTTAAGCACAATAAAGGCAATATACAACAAACCAATAGTCAACATCAAATTAAATATAGAGGAACTTAAAGCAATTACACTAAAATCGAGGACAGGACAGAGCTGTCCACTCTCCCCCTATCTATTCAATATAGTATTTGAAGTCCTAAGTAGAACAATAAGACAACTAAAGGAAATCAAGGGGCTACAAATTGTAAAGGAAGACATCAGCACAGATGATACGATAGTATACATGAATGACTCCCCGCCCAAATTCTACTACAGAACTCCTATAGCTGATAAACACCATCAGCAAAGTGGCTGGATACAAAATTAACTTCAAGAAATCAGCAACCCTCCTTTATACAAATGATAAACAACTGGGAAAGAAACCAACCCTGAAGTGGAAACTTCAAGTTTCTTTGGAAAGTTAGTTATGTCAAATGATGTTTTGCTGGGGCACACAGGTGAAAGGGTATCTTGTTAAAGCAAACTCATGAAAGACTTTTCCTGAAGCAGGCATAGGTGAAAAGATGTTTTGATAAAGCAAATACGTGAAAGGACGCTTGATGAAGGAGTATAAACATGACCCAACAAGTAGTGGGAGATGAACACTGAACATTGGTTTGCTTTGCTCTGCCTCCCTATTCTTCTCTAAAGACACTTGTATTGGTTCACCTTACATAGCATTGTTGAGCTCAACTTGTGGTAAAGCTGCCATTGAGAGAAACTCAACAAGAACTTCCTGTGAGGTTCTTGCAGCAGCTTGCTACTTCTGTGGCCTCACCTCAGGCCCATTGGTGAGCTTAGCAGTTACTTCAGAATTGAAGTATATATAGCAGCTCATGTTCTCACGCTAATTATGATACCCAAAAACTTGTTTACAGGACTAAAGGAAGTCTGTCCCCATTTTTTTTTGTCTAGTCAATAAGGTTACCATCAGCCAATGGGTGGCCAGTGAGACAGGGGAAGCACTTTTAGGATTCCCAGGAAGGGACTGAGGAAGGAAGAAGAGGGGAGATTACCATGAGGAGGACATAGGAGACAGAACTCACTAGAAAGGTGCAGAAGGGAGAGACAGCTGACATGTTAGGTTCAGGGGAGGGGGAAAGTGGCCCCTGGAGGGCTACCCAGTAAGGTCCGGGGCAGCAAAGATAAAATATAGATTTGGTATTAACAGGAATATCGGAGGGGAGTTTGTGTTAGCCATGTGGAGTTAGGGAGAGGCCCAGCCATTGAACTATTTAAAGTATTTAAAATAAAAGGCTGTGTATGTGTGTCTTTCTTTCGGGAATCCAGAACATTGAGGTGGTAGCAAGAAGGGCGCATGCCCCTGGGAAGTAGAGAGTGGATTAACATAATACCAGACTAGAGCTACCGCTCCCCAGTGTCTGCTGGCTGAAAGGACTGGTCTGCAGCTGCTGAATCATATTTGGTGTTTGCTACAGGACTGAATTGCTGCCGAAGAAGATGGAGAACTACTGCTGAACAGGTCCACTTCCTCCATATCCTAATGACTTTTCTCTTCTACTATCTCTGCTGGGTGATAGGATAGAGGAGAGGTTGAACCCTTATTAAAAGCAGGTTGCAAAATTTTATGCCTACACAACCCTTTACAGTAACCACAAATAATATTTTGGTATAACCAAGAAAGTGAAAGACCTGTATGACAACAACTTCAAATCTCTAAAGGAAGAAATTGAAGAAGATATCAGAAGATGGAAAGATCTCTCATGATCATGGATAGGTAGAATTAGCATATTAAAAATGACCATCTCACCTAAAGTAATCTACAGATTCAGTGCAATCCCCATCAAAATTTCAACACAATACTTTAGAGTCCTTAAAAGCACAATTCTCTGCTTCATATGGAAAACCAAAACAACCCAGGATAGCCAAAAGAATACTGAACAATATAAAAACTTCTGGAGGACCTCAAGCTATACTACAGAGCAACAGTAATAAAAACTGCATGATATTAGTATAGGAACAAACAAGATGATCAGTTGAATAAAATCAAAGACCCAGAAATAAATCTACACACCTATAGTTACTTAATTTTTAGTAAAGAAGTCAAAACCACACAATGGAAAATAGAGAGCATCTTCAGCAAATGGTGCTGGTCTAACTGGATGTCTGCATGTAGAAGAAAGCAAATAGATCCATATTTATCACCCTGCACAAAATTCAAGTCCAAGGGGATCAAGGACCTCAATATAAAACCAGATACACTAAATCTAATAGAACAGAAAGTGGGGAATAGCTTTGAACTCATTGATACAGGAGACAGCTTCCTGAACAGAACACCAGTGGCTCAGGCACTAAGGTCAACAATTAATACACGGGACCTCATGACACTAAAAAGCTTCTGTGGGTCAAAGGACACTGTCAATAGAACTAAACAACAGCCCATAGATGGGGAAAACATCTTCACTAACCTTACATCTGATAGAGAGCTAATATCCAAAATATACAAAGAACTCATGAAGTTAGATACCAATGACACAAATAACCCAAATAATAAATGGGATACAGAACTAAATAGAGAATTCTCAACAGAATAGCTAATAGCCAAGAAGCCCTTAAGGAAATGTTCAAGGTCCTTAGTCATTGGGGAAACGTAAACCAAAACAACTCTGAGATTCTATCTTACACCCATCAGAATGGCTAAGATCAAACACTCAAGGGACAGCACATGCTGGTGAGTATGAGTAGCAAAGGGAAAACTTCTACATTGTTTCTGGGAGTATAAGCTTGTACACCTACTCATGAAATCAACTTGCCAGTGTCTCAGAAAAGTGGGACCTCAAGACCCAGATATACTACTCCTGGACATATACCCAAAAGATGTTCCACCATCCCATCCCACAAGGATACTTGCTCAATTATGTTCATAGCAGCTTTATTTGTAATAGCTAGAATCTCAAACAGCCTAAATGTCCCTCAACTGAAGAATGGATACAGAAAATGTGGTTCATTTACCCAATGTACACAATGGAATATTACTCAGCTATTAAAAAGAAGGATACTCTGAATTTTGCAGGCAAATGGATGGAACTAGAAAATATCCTGAGTGAGATAATACAGACCCAAAAGGACATGCATGGTATTTATATGTGGATATTAGCCATAAAGTACAGGATAACTACACTACAATCTACAAACCCAAAGAAGTCAAATAACGAGGCTCCAAGAGATGATGGTCGAATTTTTCTCAGAAGAAGAAATACGATTGATATTAGAGGTTCTTGGAGGGTGAGAGAGAGGAGGGGGAAGTATAGGGGAGGGAGTGGGGGGTATTAGGTGTATGGAGCATAGAGGAGAGAGAATGGAAATCAGTGATGGGTGGCAAGTGGGGGAGCATCTCTAAGATAGGCCAGACAACTGGGATAGGAGATCTATGGGAGCAATCTAGCTAAGACTCCTAGCACTGGGAGATATGGATCTTGAAGTGACTACCTCCTGTAGTGAGCTCACGGGTGTGGGTTGGGGTCTTGTGGAAGAGTCAGGGAAAAATTGAGACCTGTAGAGGATAAGGACTCCACAGAAAGACCAACAGACAGCTGACCTGGACCCGTGGGATTCCCATAAACTGAACCACCAACCAAGTGAGCATGGACTGCACCTAGGTCCCCCGCCCATGTAGAAGATGTGCAGCTTGGTCTTCATGCAGGTCCCCCTACAACTGGAGCGGGGACTGTCCCTGAATTGTTTCCTATGGATCCTGTGTCCCTAACTGGGCCACCTTGAGTGCCCTCAGTGGGAAAAGATGAGCTTAGTCCAGCAGTGACTGATGTGCAGGGGAAATGGATACCCAGTGGGGGGTTCCCTCTTGTCAGAGGAGAAGGGGAGGGAGAAGTGGATGACTAGGAGGAGGGGGATGATATTGTGATGTAAAGTGAATAAATAGATTATTTTTTTAGAAGATCAAATCAAAACAAACAAACCATAATAGGAGAAAATAAACAGAAAAAGAAAGAGCCAAAGAAAATACACACACATGCGCGTGAGCGCGCGCACGTGTAGATGCAAAGACACATATAGAAATCCCCTAAAAACACAAAACTAGAAACCATAATGTTTAAGCCAAAAATCTATAATTAAAAAAAAAAAAAGACCAGGAAAACATTTAAAAAAAAAAACCAACTTTCAAAAATGCCATTGAGTTTGTTTTGTGTTGGCTATCTGCTGCTGGACATAGGGCCTCCCCTTAGGTGTGATTTCTCTACCCAGTGAGACTTCACTGGAGAAAAAAAAAAATGTTTTTGCTAGTGGTTATCAGTGAGAGAGTTGGGGTTGGACTTGTGTCCACTTCTCTCAGCACAGACCTCATCTGGTGTAGACTTGTATAGACCGTCTGCATGCTGCCACAGCTCTGAGTTCTTTTTTTTTTTTTTTTTTTCAAGACAGGGTTTCTCTGTATAGCCTTGGCTGTCCTGGAACTCACTCTGTAGACCAGGCTGGCCTCAAACTCAGAAATCTGCCTTCCTCTGCCCGAGTGCTGAGATTAAAGGCGTGCGCCACCACTGCAGCTCTGAGTTCTTATGTGTGTCAGTCCTGTGGTGTCTACAAGGCTGGGTTTTCTTTGTGTCTTCCATCCCCACTGGCTCTTACAATCTTTCCACTTCCTCTTCTGCAAAGTTCCCTGAACCTGGAGGGAAGGAGTTTGATGCAAAGATCCTATTTAGGATTCTGTATTTCAAGGTCTCTCACCCTCTGCACACTGCCCTGGTGTGGGTCTCTGTATTCTGACCTACTTCTCTGATGATGGCTCAGCAAGACACTGAACCATGACTACAGCAGAATGCCATTAGCGATCATTTTATTGCTATGTTCCTTCAGCAGAACAGCAAGTGTGTTGTTTTTAGTAAGCTCCACAGCCTGTCTAGTGTCAGGTTCTTGGCCACCCAAGAAGTGTCAGGTGTGAGGTCCATATCATGGAGTGAGCTTTAAATCCAATCAGATAGTGGTTGGCTACTCTGGTGTGGGCTTTAAAACCTCAAAGCCCACTTCTGGTGACACACCCCCTTTAACAAGGCCACACTTCCGCCAAATTGGGAACAAAGTATTCAAACAGATGGGGGCAGTTTTCATTCAAACCACTACAGTCTCTTTCTGTAAAATTACAATATTTCATTATATCTATTGACTAAGGTCTGCCTTTGTTTGGTAAATTATAAGATTAATAACAGGAATCTTGATCTAGTTTGTTTACTGATAAATTTCTAATGATCAGAAGAGTGTTTTGCTACGGTGAATGTGTGTGTTTAGGCATGTGCACACACACACACACGTGCCTCTGTGTGTGTGTGTGTTAACAAATGGTAAAAATATACTGACAAGTAAACAAACAAACAAAAAACATAAACTGATGGGCAAAACAAGTTAGCTCTAATGTGGTACCATAAGGAGATCTTTTGAAATTCTCTTGGTCTTTTCCTGTGTCTGTCTTTTCAAGAGGATGAGGTAATGGCCTTAGACATCAAAATGTCACTTAAAACAGAAGAAAAGAAGAGTACACGGTAAATTCTGCAGATCTCAACTTGTTTTGCATTGCTGGTAATGCGTCAAATTATTTTATTTTAGTTCTAAGGATGACTGGGAGGTCAATCATTTTATTCTTACAACCTGTGTGAGAGGTCATGGAAATGGGCTGGGTTAGGGGCAAGATTGGGCAGGGTATTCGAAGAGCATTCATTCATTAGGAAGAGACTTAAACCCAAGAGGAAGGACTGAGAAACAGTAAAAAGGTTTATAATATCTTTGGGAAGAAATAAGGATTTTGAGTTTCCTACTAGATCTCCAGGGCCACTCTTTGCCTGTCATTCCAGTTGATTCTGGAGAAGGAGATGATGAGCAGAATTAGGCAAACAGAAGACTGCCCAGACATAAAGCAGAGCACCGTCAGAAGACTGCCCAGACATAAAGCAGAGCACCGCCTGATGTCATGGTCTGGCCCGACTCACAGCAACAGCTGGAAAAGTAGTTTTTTCTCAACACCCCTTCCCAAAACTGAATTCACTCCCAATAGACGCTAATTAGCAATAGAGAGAAAACCTTCTTCCCAGTCCCAGATAGAACTATTTTCCCTACATCCCTAGCTCAGCAGTCTTGTCACAAGATAAGAAGCAGCTGGCAGTGGGTGGGAGACAAAATAGCAGTTGGCCAGACAGCTGGGACTGAGTGTGTTCTCACTGGAGATGCAAGAGACTCCAAAAGGTTACAATATGACTTGAATTTCAGTTTCATGACCTTGGAAATATATCTAAATGAGCATACAACTGCCTGGCCACATGTATATCTGGGAACCTAAGGACAGGATTGCACAAACATCCCATTAACACTATTAACAGGCATGTCAGTAAAATAATGGTTTGTAAGCAGAGCTCATTAAAAGTCTGACATTTGAAAGAAAGGCTTTTGAAATGTGCCCTGCTGGGAGAATGGATGGTTTTGCTGTGTGAGGGACTTGATTTGGACTAGACTCAGCTCAAACCTCTGTCTTGGTGCAGCTTGATTCACTCTCCCTGATTTGGGGGTTTTTGATATTGGTACCTGTGGCTAGACACTGGGAGAAGGAAGCAAAGGGAGCTTGAAAAGGAGAGAAAAAAGTCTGCATCTTGAATTAGATGAATCTATTTGAAGACAAATTACCAGGAAACTTGTGTAATGACAAGAATCAGCTCATTCCATAGCCAGACTTTAAAAACAAGGATAGCCTGCTGGCTCAGCAAGTTTTCTAGCCTTCAGCAAGGTGAGCCCTGGCAATGCTAACAATGGTCATTTGGGCATCTTTAACTCTGAAAACTTGGTTATATATAATTTTCCATGTGACCCTAACTTTCCTCAACAAGCCATTAAATGTGGCGATGCTGCTTTACCTTTATGGAATAATGACAGCATCCACCAGTGGGCACTTGGCTTCACTGCCCTTCCATCTAGGACTCACTCTTTGTCCAAGTGTGTTGTCATACAGGGTCTGTGTCACCTCACTACACTTTTTAGCATGTGGAGTTCCCTTTCTACTAAACCTAGAGAATAGTCCACTCTCTCTCTACATCCATCCACCCACACAGGAGAAGGATGAGCTCTTAACTCAACCTGCAGTGTTAAGCAGGTAAGGCTTGAAACAAGACCTGATGGGAAGACTCATTTCCAAATGCTCCTTTATTTGCAATGTGAGAACAATGCCCACTCTTTGATTGCCCTGCAGATCTTAGATCATGCGCACAGTGTTCGAGTTGCAGTGCTCCTAGATGCACTAGGTGCTTAAGCAATGGCATGTATACATGTGCTCTCCACTTTACCAGGCTATTCTTTATTTCCTCTAATTCTCTCTGCTTCTCTGTCTCTTTGTCTCTCT
>JADRCH010000198.1:2297448-2338319 GCA_019843965.1 Rhynchomys soricoides
TCTCTCTCTCTCTCTCTCTCTCTCTCTCTCTCTCTCTCTCTCTCTCTCATGCACACAAACATGCCAGTATACATTTGATATACAAATTAAAGAAGCATCATACATATGTTTACTATTTTGTCTTTGGAGTTGCTGCTAAATTTTATGATACAAAGTAAGGGAGGAACTTGGAAATAAAGCTGTGAGCCACACTGAAGACTGCTTGCCCTATGTAATGTACTCATTAGCTTCATCGCAGATGATAGAATAATCAAATAGGAGTCAGGGTTTATGACTTTGCTTCTACCAATGCTGTACCTAACCCTAACCCTAACCTGTACATGAAGAATAGGAAATGCAGTGTGTACCAACCGAGGACTTCCATTAAGCAGCTCCTTCCCTATACCGAAAGGAAGGGAAATCATGCTACGCTTTCGACCCCAGGGAAGTTAGAAAGGCTTCACTAATTGATGGTATTAAGAAAAAGAACTCAGCAGCAGCTTCATGTTTCCACTCCCACTCATGGGCACTAGTCTCTTTGGTCCTCAGTTTAGTGAGCTAACAGTGTAGCCCTTCGCTACTTCCTCACAGTAAGTAGCTCTAAGGCCAGGAAAGGGGTAGGAGAATCGTTAGGGACCTGGGTGGTTAAGGAAGCACATTATTCTTATTCAGCTCAGCCTTATGAGTAATAAAGCAGGTGTTCTCATCTCCATATGTAATGCCTCTGGATATATTAGATATGGCAAATGCTATGAATGGTCCACTTAACCCCCAACAATAGAAATTTTCATTCCCATTTTACCATATGAAGAACCTGGAGCTTGTGAACATTGTGAACATTAAGTACATTGCTTAGGGAAGTAGAGAGTGGACCACAAGGGTTGCACTGACCACAGGCAGTTAGGACTCTAAGTTTGGCCAAATGTCTATCCTAGACTGAAACTCAGAGTGAATATGGACTTCCAACCTTCTCCACACAGTGCAGTGAGAAGCTGTAACTTCCTCCTCTTGCTCTTGGCTTTTACATCTACAAAAACAAGAACTTGGATTAAAAGATCAAGAATGAATGTGTCCAAAAAAACAAAGGTCAGGGTCTGGGGGCATAACCCAGTGGTGTAGGTTTGTAATTCTACTGTGTAAGGATCTAGAACCAACACTCAAAATAGTAATGGAATTCTCTGACATTTTTCTTTATATCATACCAATTCTTGCTCAGTGTTGTGAGTTCCTGCATTAAACTCTGGGGTGGGGGGAGGGTTACACTGTTTCCTAAAACAAAACATTATGCATGAATGTGAATAAACTTTTAAGCTGTGCATTAATAATTCATAAATAAATAAAAACATAATAAATAGCCAGTGAAAATCTTTATAAAGTGCTTTTGACTGTCATCACTATCTAGTATGATTTGGAGGCATCTCAGCACATCTCAGAAGCATCCTAAAAGTCCACTCCAAAATCACTAGAGTATCTGGAATGTTTTCATTACTTTTCTGTTGCCCTGACAGAATACCTTGGTGAAAGACCTCTTAAGGGAGAAAGGGCCTCTTTTGCCTTACGGTTCCGGAGGGATATAGTCCATCATGGCGTAGAAGGCATGACAACAGAACTATGCAACCACCTGGCAGCCTGGACGCAAAGTGAGTACTGGAAGTGGGGGCGGTCTCTACCTTCTAAAGATACCAAACAATGCCACAAGCAGGGGATTAAGTACTTAAAATCATGAGCCTGTGGAAGACATCGCACATTCAATCCACACCAAGGCATAGCATAAAGCCAGACTGCATTTAAGTGTCAGCCACCACATTGAGTTAACGTCTTTGAGCTTTGAATTCTTACCTGAGAATTTTAGAAGTTATACCAACTTCATCATAGCTATGCTGCAAATTATTTTGAAAACATGTTAAGCACTATACAGATTATATAAATCAGAATAAATGAATCAGTGTTATTTTATCATTAAGACCACAGATTCCGGTGAAGGCTACAGGAGAGGCACCAAGAAATGTTCTCCTGCATATAACTTGGTCATTCAGAAACACTTTTTGGGAGTCCATCATTCTGGTCAACCAAGGTTGAAACTAACTGAGTTGAAAGTGCTATTTCTTTAGACAGAACTGAGAGTTTTCACTGGGAGTTGAGCTGTCAATAAGACAGGGATAGAATTCCCAAGCCACCCAGCTTCTCAGCACACCCTTAAAATGCTGACACTCTCCATGGGATTGAGTGACACGTGTTTTCAATGTCATGAAACTTCCATGCTGTGACAAACAGCATGTAGCAAAGAGTTCGATTTGAAATGCAATATTTGGCTATCAGTCAGATCTCCTCCCTCTGCTGCCTTTAGCACTTTGGAGGTGCTCTTCCAATGAATGTCTTGAAATCATTTAGAAAATGTATTTCCTTAGTTTCTAGTCCTGCATGGCTTTGGTAGGGGTAGAATGACATGGTTCCCAATCTTGGAACAAGGCCAGCAGGCGCGGGCCTCCATGAGTGTTGATGGCTGCTGTGGACTTAAGGGTTGTTTGTATAATATTGTACATATTTTCACATTCACCGAGGAATGTCCTCCTTGTTAACATTAATGACTCAATGATCATCAGAGACAGCATGAGTCTGGGAGGTGAAGGTATGGCCAATGTCTCAGGAAAATGGTAAACTCTGGGAACTTCAGGACAGCTCTTAAGGCTGTGGAAAAGAACTCTAAAAACATAAGTTTGACAATATATAATTTCTAAACTATGCAAAAACTAAGGATGCAATATGAATTATATGAGAGGCTTCAAGAATCTAAAGGAGCAAAGTGTTATTGAGCCAGCTTGTCAGAAAGATACAAAGGCAGGCCGCTGCAAAAGCAGGCAGATTCCTGAGTTCAAGGTCAACCAGGGACTGAGCAAGGTTAGGTCCAGGCATGGTAGAACTGGTAATTTCAGGGTGGGGTCCCACCTTAATGGAGGCAGGGAGATCTCTGAATTCTTTTGCAATTTTTTTAAAAAAGTGTTTGCTGTCTCCTAAGAGTCAAGAGGCTAAGGTTATGAAATGACGGTTGGTGGGGGGAATCAGGAATAAATAACTGAATTGATGTGTAAATAAACAATTGGGCTTTTGGTTTGCATGAGAGGAGCTAGCAGAAAGCAATAGCAGATAGCAGCTCTGTTTTAGAATTTTCTCTAGCGAGAGCTGAGCTAGCTAAACATCTCTGGAGAGCAAACAGCTCTTCAAGAATTTTTTAACAGGATTTCCAGGTCAGAAATATGAAGAATTCTTTAGAGAGCTGAGACAGCTCTTTTAGAATGTTTTCTAGCAGCTGTCCAGAGAAGACAGTCTGAAGAATGAACATGGCTCTTTCAGGTTTTTTGGTTTTTTTTTTTTAATTTTTATTTTTGATCAGAAGATCCAATAATTACTTTTAGAATTTTTCTAACAGGATTTCTGACTTGGTTAGAAGGTCCTTGAATTTTTTTATAGTAGCTTTTCTGACTTTGGTCAGAAAACCCTTGAGTTATTCAGAGAGCATTTAGAATCTTTACTAGCCGAGAAAGTTGTCTCTTGAGCAGTAACTTAACTGTCTCAACCAGACAGTTTAGAATAGCAGTAGCAAGAAAAAGCAGTTTAGAGCAGAGCAGACCTCAGACCACACACACACACACACACAGAGAGAGAGAGAGAGAGAGAGAGAGAGAGAACACACCTTCTCTCAGAACCCAGACATAGCTGAGGCTGGTCCTTGGCATCTAAGGACCTTTCCCTTGCCCTGAGAGAACTGTCAACTTCCTGGCCTGTCTCCAGTGCTGGATCAGTTCTTTTTACTCTTACTATTATCTTCTGTAAAGTCACCACAAAACTCTGAACTCTGCTCAGAACTTGAGTCTCTGCTCCTAGTCAGGAGAAAGGGTGTGTTCCTGTGTCTCTGCCTTTCTGACAACCAGCCAAACACAGCCTTGTTTTATGTGTGCTTATATTGAAAGTCGTCTAGTGTATGTTGTGATTCATTAACATGGAACTATGAACAACAGCACCCCGTGTGAGTGAAGCTTCACTACAACACATAGTTGGGGAGGGGGGTTACAGCCTTCTGTTTTCTTATGCGTTGGAATTCCAGGTGGCACTTTACAAGTGAGTTTGATGATAGTTTTAAAGATTTCTTTTTTATTCCTTATTTTATGCGTATGAGTATTTGTCTCATGTCCTCGGTACACCACATGCATGCAGATTCCCATGAAGACCCGAAACTGGAGTTCCTGGAGTCACAACTGGAGTTGTTGAACCTCCTGATGTCCGAGCTGGGAACTGAATCCCTGTCCTCACCCAGAGACCTACTAGCTCTTGACTATTAAGCCATCTCTCTCCAGCTCCTGAGGACCTTTTAAAAACTTTAAAATCATGCTGAGTATGCAAGACACAGAAACATCAATAAAAAAGCATGGCTCTGCAGGGAAGGAAAGGGGGTAAGAAAGGAGGGATTTGTGAAGGTAGGGCTGGGAGGGGAGGAGGGAGGGGGCTGCTACTTGGACATAAGGTGGATAAATAAACTAGCGGGGGGTGGAGACGTGACTCTGAGAGTGGGGAGGAGAGAATGTTGTTTAGAGTGTGAGAGCTGAAGGAGAAAGCAGAGTGCTGGGAACAAGTGACTCAAATTTAACTTTGCATAGTCGTGAACAGCTGTGAAAGGGCCATTAACACTGATGATACAGAGTGTGTCTGATGTAACCTTTTCTAGGCTCGTGGTATTATTGATGTAAATGTCTACACTCTGTCTTAAGCCAAATTTCTTGAGAAGACAGATCGTCCCATTGCTTCTTGGGTTTTTATCTGAGAACATTTCCCCATCTATTTCAGCCAGAGACTATCCCTACAGCATCCAGCAACCATTTTCCAGGATTTAGGAATAACAAATGTCCCCCAGACACATTTTAATGGAAAATACTCTAGTCAAATGTAGTCAGCATATCATTGCTGCCACACCTATAACTTATGTCTGGCCAATGCTTTGTTACCTGAAGACTTTGCAAATCTGCACTCAAAATCTAGTCTGCCTTCACTCCATTATCCACAGACACTTGAAGCTTTTATGTAGACCGGAATCATCTTATGCAGACTCTGGTCTGCATAAGACAGGTCATTTTCATCTAGTTTGTATATTTTTCTTTTCTTAATGAAATTTGTTTTCAGTATACATGATGGTATATTGCCTTAGAATGCCAGAACTTGAAAAGCAGAGGGATGAAGGTCATAGTCTCCAGGACACTGAGCTATTAAAAAATAAATCATGGGGCTGAATAGATGGCTCAGTGGTTAAGAGTGCTTGTGGCTCTTCCAGAGGTCCCCGGTGGGGCTGTCAGCACCCAGATCAAGTTGCACATCCCTGTAATTTCAGCTCCAGGAGATTCAATGCCTTCTTCTGGAGAAACATATAGTTAAAAAAACCGAAAATCTTTCAAAAATAATTTTTCTCCCTTTTGACCATTTTCCGGTTTTCCTGAATCCTTGCTCCTTCTCATTCTTTACCATTAGACTCCTTTGAAGAGAGGTTTGCACACTCTCTGCCCACTTCACCACTCACCTTTTGGCTTCTACCTTCACTGAAAGTGTTGTCATCATGCTCACCAAGTCTACTGGTCTTTTTTTCAGCCTGTGACTGTGTGGACCTATAACATCCGGCTCTGTCAGAGGATCTCCTCCTGCTCAAAAGCCCCTATGGGCCTCCACGAAGAACATGTTATCTTTTCTGGTCCCTACCTGCTCTCTTTTACTCTACTTGTTAGAAACAGAACACATGTACCCCCAGCGCTGAGGAAACAAAAACAGGACTCTGTGGTCAGCCAGTCTACCTGAAATGGTTCTAAACCCTGCCTCGAAACATAAGATGTAGAAGCAACTGAGGAAGACATCTGATGTCAACCTCCATATGACACTCTATGCACACACAAACCCTAGATAAATAAAGTCTTGCAGTGAACAAATAGTAGAATAGGGATGGGAATTCATGTCTTCTAAATTCCAAATGAACTATTAGCTCCTATACTGTATTGGCTCAGTCTGGTTAAACATAAGCTATTTTGGCAGCAATCTGTTTAAAAGTCTTCGTTATCTCTATATGGTCTGCAGATAATAAAGAAATAAAACAGATTCTTCCCAGACAGAAATTTAGAGCCCTTCCTCATCTGGCACTAAATTTGCTTTCTAAATTTACCATTTTACAAGAATGCTTCCTAAAAATGCTATGCTTCTGATATCCCTCCTTCAGTGTCTCTCTACGTTATGACTTCTACCTAGGACACTTAATCTTTTGATACAGAAGATTATAATCATACTTTTGTGTACTTCACATTATAACAAATGTGAACAGAAGGACCAGCACACAAGACCAGTTTAATAGCAAAGCATAAAGTATGTGTTTTGTGTAGGAATAGAGTCTTTGAGGAAGAGTCAACATGGTGCGATTTCAGGTGGAGTTAAGATATCCTCAATACCTGTGACTTCATAGGGTTGCCAGTCACGACTGTGGCAAGGCTGTGTCATGATTAGTAGCATTATTCGAGCAAGTGTTAGTACCCCGTTATTCCATCAAAGCTATGAAATAATGTAACTATGCAAAGTAACCTCGGTGTATCTTGAGTTTTATGCAAATTTCATTCAAGATCAAGTTATGCAATTGAAGAAGCTATAAGGAAACATATTATGATTACTTTAAATGCATATATAATATATAAGAGTTGTACATATGCTACATATATAAAAAGTTATGGCACGTGGAATGATAATGCTCCCAACAATGTCATAGATTAACAGAAACTACAGTGGCAGGCATGGGAAACCTTCCTTTGAGCTGTTGGCCAGGGGAGTCCCAGAGATTTTCAAAACAATACAGTCTATTGCCACTCCCTTTGGCTTCCTACCAAAACTGGAAGGTAAGGCCATATTGCTGAAAGTGTCACACATTTTATATACATTATCCAGAGGAATCAGACTGGAACTGGTCTGGAAGCTTCTTCCTTGTGGTTAGTCTCACAGTACTGGAAGGTGAAAAGTGAACAATGGTAGTAAGGAAATTTAAAGCCTATGAATCACAACAGTCCACACGGTAAATAAACAACCATAGGCTACAACGGTTGCACTTATATCTTGGGAGTAACCAACACCTATCTAATTGGACTTGAGAAGCAATCAATAGGAGGAAACTTGTTCCTGGTTCTGTAAACCTAACCAGTGGCTTGTGAGATCATGAACTCTAGAGGAGAAGCTACAACTGCCATTTTCATAAACCAGTATGGGTGACAATTGCATTCTAAATATATATCTTTTTGTCTGAAGTTAAGTATAGCTCTCACCCCTCATTACAGAAACTTCTTTTGCAGTAGATAAAGACTATTTATTGCACAAACCCCAAACTGGCAAAATGAAAAGAGCAACTGACCGAGGGATTCCAATCCTAACTGATAATGGATAAGGCAACCTGGGCATACAAGTCTCAGGGAACATCAAGGAAGGGGCTTGTAAGAGGAAAAGACTAAGACGCCAGAGTACTAGGATGTCTGCTGGGAGATAGTGTCTTCTAGACGTGGGACAGAGAAGCTGCACACATGAAAGCTGGGTATTACGGTGACCTAAACAAGATCTGAACAGTGTCAACACCAGATGACATGCCAGTGTGACCAGGGAACAGTATCACAGGCCCCACTCATAGATGAAAAGCTACAGAATATTAATGCCTGCTGAGAACAAGAGAATCGGTCTTTTTCAGGGATGAAGAATGATAGATTATCCAATCCCAAATGGTCAATCCTAAATCACATATGAACAACATTAAATGGCCTCAACAAGATGTGGAGTGCGTGCGTGCATGCATGCGTGCGTGCATGCCTATGTGTGTGTGTGTGTGTGTGTGTGTGTGTGTTAATCATAATAATTAAAAAGTCATAAATTTGACAGAGAGTGACAAGCATGGGAAGAGTTGGCGAGTGAGGGATAGTCATGAGGTAAATATAGTACATATGAAATTCTCAAAATTAAATTAAAAATAAAAAATAAGTGTTAGCAGGACCCAGACATTTCCAATGACTGCTCTTCAGCCATTCTACCACAGTTCTTTCATCTAGCTGATAATTTCTCTGAGTATTTTAAAGGCACAACAGCGTATTCCACAAAAAAATTTTCAATGTGCTTGACTTTCACAGAACTAAAGTTTCCAAGTCATAAACCATTTTTCCTCCTGTTTTTAGCCACAAAACTTATTCCCATCTGTTAACATTTTCATATTTTGTATGTGGAGAAGGCAGGCATTTCTTGACAACAACATCGCATTAATAAATATTTCAGACAGTGAGAACAACAAGATATTGGAGCAGAAAATCCTAACCCTCGTGCCTCCAAGTGGTGAGAATGTTCTTATGAAAGAGAGCATGATCTCAGGGGAGTCTTAGACTGGCCTGCAGAAGAGAAATCATGATATCTGACTTTGCACACAGTGAGTATACGTTGTCTATGAGTAACTCTTCTGAAAAGTTGGGAAGGAAACTGTGCTTGGTATAAACATCCAAGCCATCAATACGCAGACCATGCAGATGAAGCCATGGAGATAATGTTGTTTAAGGAGAAAACAAGGAGAAAAAATCCTGTCTATAATGGATTGAAATAGAAGAACAAACTTGTCAGGAAAACTAAAGGCAGAGGTCTGGAGAGATTGCTCTGCAGCTAAAGCACATTACTGTTCTCGTAGAGGACCTGGGTTGCAACGAGAAAATCACAATCCTCTGTAACTCCAGCTCCAGGAGACACTAGAGCCCTCTCTTCATAGGTACCTCCTTTCACATGAACCTACATACATACAATTAGAAAATAAAATAAATCTTTCAAGATTTTAAAAACAAATTTATTGTATCATTTGAAATAAAAAGAAGCATTGTTTCAAAGATGTAGAATTCTTCCACTGTCAGAAGAAATTATGGTTGAATGCTTCCTTTGTGGTTCTCAGTTTAGACATCAGTGTTGACCCTGAGAAAGCCCCATTCGTTTAGAATAGTGGTTCGGTTTGGATTAGAGTTGCCAGTCAATAAGCTGAAAAGCTGATTAAAGACTGGTTAAGAAGGGTGCCCGAGGAAGAAATCCAGTAACAGAACCGAGATCACAGAGAAACCCAGTGATGGTCATGATTCTGACCTGTAGCACGCTGCCCCTCTCTTTGAGCAATGGAGGTGTCTTAGTTAATTGGTGCCTTTCTTTCCTCTTCCAGATACTTAAAAACCTGAACTTTGACTAAAAGTCTTTGGCTTCAGATCATAGTTAAACAAGCAGCGGCCCCTCAGCTGTTAAATAGGAAACCAGGAGAAGGAAGAAGGAAGGCGGTGCAGGGGAGAAGATACAGAAGCTGTGCACACAGACCTCTTCTGAACGGTGAAGGAATGCTTAGACAGCAACTGTCAAAAGCAAACTCTAAGCTATTCACTGCATAAATCGTGTGCATTGCTCCCTCCTTCCGTGGTTTCCTCTCACTGGTAAGGGAAAAAATATTTTTGAGGAAAAGAACCTAATTAATAGGTTTTAGTAATAACTATTGTTATGATAATACACAATAGAAAATAAAGTCCTGCAAAAGGACCACAGTCTTACTTTTACTTACTTACTTACTTGCTTGCTTGCTTGCTTGCTTGCTTACTTACTTACTTACTTACAACAGAAATAATTTTATATAGAAGCCAAGTTCTTGCCAAGTTCTTGATAGGGTTATAGGTGACTAAATGATGTGATTTTTGTTAGCACCAAGACAAAGCCCTGTCTTCAGTGTTCCAGAGAGCTTGATTGCTGCATTTAAGCCACTCCAACCCCGGGCTTTCCTCTGTGCACCTGTCTCCAGATCCCTCTGGACTAACAGGTCATCATGGTTTGCAGAGAATGTTGACTCACTCTGGAAGGTCCCCACAGAGTGCACTTGTCTATTTGGAACACTCCATCTCTTATCTCATCGTTTCCAAAGTCATGAGTGTGCACACAAACAAGAGCGCACACGAGCCAACTTTCAGACTCTTTGGCTCATCTCTTCTGAGCCCCATCACCTTACCTCTGTGTATTCAAGCTTATAAAAGCTCTTCATAACTGGGATGAATTAGCAAAAATCATAAATTATATTTCTTTTGTTTCAACAACAAATGAATTGGGAAAACATTGTCTGGCAACCAGGATTGTATTTGGTTCATGTGGAGAAGATTAAAAACGATCATAGAATGTTTCAGTGTCCAATTTCTGGAGAGGAAACAAAAAAAATCAGAATTACTCTCCTGGCAACTTTGTAAGAACCAGTGCATCTGGTTCTCACCCCCTTCTGAGATTGCTCCTTCTAAGTTGTCAATACGCCCCTGCTATGAATCAACTGTCTGAGAAAACGCAATGCAAATTGTCCAGTTGTCTTTCTTTAAACAGAAAAGAGCATGCAGTGAGGAGACATTGTGGAATGTGAATTGAGCAACCTTCCAGCGGTTCACCTTGATCACTGCCTTCAATTTACTTCTCTCCTTCAAATTGCTTCCCACTGGTATTTTAAGCTATGCTTTCTCGTGATCATTCATCTTCTATCACATCCCTTACTGCAAGATTGCAATTCCCTTAGACACAGCCCTAGGACCATTGTCCGTTTCTAAATTTCATTGTTTCCTACTTGAAGTGAGCAACATGGAATAAATTCATGGCTTCACCAAAACGTAACAAGCCAACAATTGTCAAACTACTCATGAACTCTCTCAGTGAAAGAAAATCTATTTCCCCCTTCACACACTGTATGTTATATATATTTCAGTCTGGAAAAGAGAAACAGCAGAAACAACCCAATGTAAAGAAAGCTTGGGCTCTGTGATTTGCGTTAAACATGACCTCTACACTGTACATGTCTACTCCTACCTTCTGCACATAGAAAAAGGATTAGCCCAGAAAGTAAGAAAAGAAACCATGTGCTGTGTCTGACACGACCTCCAGAGCATGTGTTTTGGCTCCCCAGCAATCTGGGGCATCTCCACATTCATAAACAGAAGATTTCTAAGGGAAGGGACATACATTACATCACAGAATTGCAGGGGTTTGTTTTTGCATTTTTAAACCAAGGAGTTTGCAAGTCAGCATAATACATCTCTTCCTTATCTATATGGTCACTGCTTGGGAAAACAGAGGTCTCCTCTACCATGCACTGGGTGTATGTAGCCTGTGGTTTCCCACTGGACTGTGTATACATTTTATGTGATCTCAAATGTTCAGATTGATTTAATTAACAGCCTAGGATAGATGCATCGGAGGGAACAAGCCCTGTCCTTCATCAATGCCCCCTGACCCCCTTATCTTTTTGAAAATGCTATCATCTGTTTGGCATTGTAACTCCTTCCTTTTCATGGGACTATGAATATATTAGTTCAGGTCAAATATTATCTGAGAATATCTTGCATATAATTTAAGAGCCAACAGTTTCATCTGCTAAATGGTGATTATGATGATGATGGCTAGAATATTTGTTATTCAGAAATAAGATGGTCTCACCCAACAAAAATGTATTTTTATATAAAAAACCATGATACACATAGACAAGCAGACATACATACATGCACACAAACACATACACAAAACACACTTTAAAGTATGAAAAAGTTCAGCCTTTTGAGTGCACAGTCACCAAGCTGAAGGTCAAGAACAAGGAACAGAATGAGAATGGACCAAAAGATTTTACTGTGGCTTTTATGGTTTGTATTTCCTTCTATCTCCAAAAGAAGGATGGCCTGATGTTTCTCCTCAGCCTAAATAGATGAAATAAATAGATGAAAACAAACAGTAAAAAGGTGAAGCTTCAAGTGTCGGCAGTCAAATATTAGAAATGGATTCAGGCTGCAGCACCTCAGCATATCCTATGCTCATGACTTTCCAAGGGTCTCTTGTTGTAATCTCCCTTCAACCCTTTAAAGCAACACTTCTCAACCTGTGGGTCGTGACCCCTTTTGTGGTTGAAAAACCCTTTCACAGGGGTCACCTAAGACCACTGGAAAATACAGGTATTTACATTATGATCCAAAACAGTAACAAAATTACTATTATGAAGTAGCAACAAAAATAATTTTATGGTGGGGGTCACCACACCGTGAAGAACTGTATTAAAGGGTGCCCAGGCAATCTGATAATACCACCCTACAACCATCAGGATGATAAAGTTCCCAGTAAATCAGTCTTATTTTGGATCATCAAACTATGTCCTTGTTAGTATACCAATGTTTCCAGTAATAAACTTAGTGGAGTAGGATACAGAGCTCAGACAGTGAGCAGAAGGGGCAAAGAAAACAAAGCCACAGGATACCCACTCACAAATAAGTTTCTTTCCTAAAGAGGTTTTTATGTGTTCTCTGAACACTTCAGACATCAACTTAGGGGTGAGTAAAACACAAATGTGAGCACTTTATGCCCTGTGCGCACAGGGCAGGGGGGCATAAAACCCCCTAGAAATGTGTTTGTTGGTAGTCCAGCAATTTTCTAAGCAGATGTGTATAGTTTCTTCAAAGATCTGGGAGCACTGTTTTCTTTTCCTCAATGTTTGCAGAGTTGATGACCTGCTACAGTCCTGCACGAAATGTTTATCATCCTCTCAGGAGCTGTTTCCTTCTTGACAGGCCTAAGTGAATGAGCAACTGCCTCCCTCCTGTCCTCTCGAGGGGCTGAGTAAGTGTTGGAGCCAGCACTGTGATTTTGGGATGCTGTCAGTGAGATATTCCGTCTCAGAGGCAAAGCTTTACCCAGAACTCTAAGGTCAGTCACCACACTATTCAGATCAAGGCTGAAAGCATAATTGGAACTGGATGGATGAAGATGTTAGCAAATTTACAGTGGATAGATTTCAAGAAGTTATATACAGCCTATTAGGGAAGTGATGAGACTCCCTCAGACATCTTCCCTGGGAGATAGCAAGTTGTGTTGCTAACCTGGGTGGGACCCAACAAGTGGTGTTCTAGAGAACCCTTTTTAGTATTCAACCTTTTGCAGCAGGTCTGAGATGAAGCATGTTATACCACACAGTGGCCTCCTTGAGCACTAGAGCACTGTTATCAATGAGCATGCTCACAACTGTGCTATACTGAGTTTGAGGAGGGACACTGTCAGTAGGAGAGGTCCCCAGTAATAGCATGCATGTGCAGGTGAAGTTCTAAGACTAGTCTCTCAGAAAAAAAAAATCAGGACAGGGAGGAGGGTGTGTGTGTGAGAGAGAGAGGGGAGGGGAGGGAGAGAGAGAGAGAGAGAGAGAGAGAGAGAGAGAGAGAGAGAGAGAGAGAGTGTGTAGCTTTGCCATTAGTGATAAGTCAGTGATTAACTTTGTCATGATGCCTTTATGCCCTGGCAGCTCTCTGGTATGAGCCCAACTTCATTGAAATGGAAACTTAAGGTTGAGGAAGCCAGGCCAGGCTGTCATGTATGACTGATGGCTTAGAAGGGATTTTCTATTATCCAGGTTAGCCTTGTAATTAAATAAAAGCAAAGGATGGAGATGGCGTCATTCAGAGCCTTGAATTCCCATCAGCAAGTGAGCGCCAAACAGAAGATTGAGCTAGGCATGTTTAAAGATTTCATAATGATTTAAATGCATAAAATATTATAGTGATAGTGATTCAGTGCTTAGACTAAGACCTTGTATCTGGCATGTATGGTGTATTATTTAAACAAAGACTTAGCAATATATGTTTAAAATATTTTAGTATCCCCAAACTACAGAATGTTTCCAATCTTAAACTAATTGATCTTTAACAACATCCTGCAGGTGCTCAAGAGAATTGATGAAATACTCTTTTTAACAGCAGAGGAAACTGAGATAGGAAAAACTTAAGTGATTTGGAAAGATAGCATTTAACCAATAAATCATGGGTGAGGTGGAGAAGAGACTTATCTCCATCTCCCTGCTTCTTTTCCAGGGAGTATTCTTCTCTCACTGATTCATCAGCCCCTTAAATAAAGACATGGCCCAGCCTACCAACACCAGGGAGAACATCAACTTATCTTTTGGTTTGCAGGTTAGAGATCATACCCAGGACAACTCACTTCTCACATAGCTAAATCTACCTTCCACATTTATACCTCCTCTTCAGACTGTTGTGCTCTTAAGAAAATGCCCTCTTAAAATAGGAATTTACAGTGAATTCTTGGCTTTGCAAATTCTGTTCATTCTGGGTAAATGCCAGAGCTCATCAGCTCATCCTAGAAATATGGATCTCTCTTTTTCTCGACAAGGAGAGTCAGAAACAACTGCAAGGAAAAAGCCACAGACACTGTAAAGAAAGATACTGCTTGCCAGCATCCACCTGCCACCATCTTCTACAGACAAGTGAAGGGGGGCTGCAAAGAGGAGATGTGGCTGAAATCACCCCTGAAAGTGCTGCTGAATCCCCAAGGATCCTGAGCAACTTCGGACTCACAGAGATATTCTTCGGAGAGTGAGTGAGCATTACATCACAGGAGGAGTTTTCCTAAACCATGTGCTGTTGTCCATTATGAAGAAAATCACTTCCTCCCACCAGGATTTGAGATGAACTCAGTATCCAGATTAATAAAGAATGGTAGTTCATGACTTTTAAGAGTTTCGCTCCTTCCTTCGGGTCTAGACCGGTGCCCTGAGCAGATCTTGGATGAGAACTCCGCAGCCAGTCCCACAACACCCAGAGGAAGCTCCTCTCCCAGGCACTCTAACAAGCCCAGGATCATAGGATCAGAGGTGAGGAGGACACAACATCTGTTCCAACAGCGGAAATAACTGGGACCAGCGGTATTCAGGGACCCAGGAACACCACCCAACCAGTGGCACAGGTTCCTTCTGATCTGAGCAGGTGCCCTGAGCAGACCTTGGGCATGAACTCCACAGTCATTCCCAAAACACCCAGAGGAAGCTCCACTCGCAGGCGCTCTAACACACCCAGGATCACAGGATCACAAGAACACAGGATTTCAGGAGCTTGGTCACACCAGAATCTCAGGGACCAGAATGTCATGCCAGGAGCTCTGACATACCCAGGATCGCTGGATCCCAGAATCACAGGATCCCAGAGACAGCTGGTCTCTGAGGAGTTCTGACACAAACAGGATCACAGGAAGGACAGATATAGCCAGGGCAGGTAGCACTAGCGGTAACCAGATGGCAGGAGGCAAGTGTAAGAACATAAGCAACAGAAACCAAGGTTATGTAGCATTGTCAGAACCTAACTCTCCCACCATAGCAAGTCCTGGATGCACTATCACACCAGAAAAGCAAGATTCGGATCTAAAATCACTTCCCATGATGATGATAGAGGACTTTAAGAAGGACATAACTTCCTTTAAGAAATACAGGAGAACACAGGTAAACAACTAGAAGCCCTTAAAGAGGAAACACAAAAATCCCTTAAAGAATTACAGGAAAACACCATCAAACAGGTGAAAGAAATGAACAAAACCTTCCAGAGTCTAAAAATAGAAATAGAAACAATAAAGAAATCACAAAGGGAGACAACCTGGAGATAGAAAACCTAGGAAAGAGATCAGGAGTCACAGACCCAAGCATAACCAACAGAATACAAGATACAGAATAGAGAATTTCAGGTGCATAAGATACCATAGAAAACATTGACACAACAGTCAAAAAAAATTGCAAAAATCAAAAAGCTCCCAACCCAAAACATCCAGGAAATACACGACACAATGAGAAGACCAAACCTAAGGATAATAGATATAGAAGAGAGTGAAGATTCCCAACTTAAAGGGCCAGTAAATATCGTCAACAAAATTATAGAAGAAAACTTTCCTAACCTAAAGAAAGAGATGAACATAAATATACAAAAAGCCTACAGAACTCCAAATAGATTGGACCAGAAAAGAAATTCCTCCCGTCACTTAATAGTCAAAACACCAAATGCACAAAACAAGGAAAGAATATTAAAAGCAGTAAGGAAAAAAAGGTCAGGTAACATATAAAGGTAGACCTATCAGAATTACACCAGACTTCTCATCAGAGACTATGAAATCTAGAAGATCATGGGCAGATGTCATATAGACCCTAAGAGAACACAAATGCCAGCCCAGGCTGCTATACCCAGCAAAACTCTCAATTACCATAGATGGAGAAAACAAGATATTCCATGACAAAACCAAATTTACACAATATCTTTCCACCAATCCAGCCTTACAAAGGATAATATATGGAAAACACCAACACAAGGAGGGAAACTACACCTTAGAAAAAAAGAGAAAGTAATCTTCTTCCAACAAACCCAAAAGAAGATAGCCACACAAACAAAATTCCACCTCTAAGAACAACAATAACAGGAAGTAACAATCACTTTTCCTTAATATCTCTTAGCATCAATGGACTTAATTCCCCAATAAAAAGACATAGACTAAGAGACTGGATACATAAAAAGGACCCAGCATTTTGCTGCATACAAGAAATGCACCTCAGTTACAAAGACTGACTCCACCTCAGAGTAAAAGGTTGGAAAACAATTTTCCAAGCAAATGGTCCCAAGAAACAAGCTGGAGTAGCCATTCTAATATCAAATAAAATCAACTTTCAACCAAAAGTTATCAAAAAAGATAAGGAAGGATACTTCATATGGGTCAAAGGAAAAATCTACCAGGATGAACTCTCAATTCTGAACATCTATGTTCTAAAAATTGCAGGCAAAAAATTAAACATAATAATATATGTTTAAAATATGCAAATATGGCACAGTTCAGGTAAGTGACACATTCAGAAGGATAAATAGAACTCAATGGATTGTTTTCTAAAGCATTCGGTAACAGTGATTTTAATTGAAATGATTATAATTTTATAGAATTTTACCAAAGTCCACCCGTACAATTTTATTTGTTGCAAATACTTGAAATTCTTTTACTTTCTACATCTGTGGTTTAACTATTAAAAAACTTAAATGTCCTGAAAAAAAAAAACCCACATTTCATTCTTTACAGAAATAGTCACTACAGAACTAGAAATATTTAAGGGGTAACTTCAGCAAGTGTTATAGGTATCTGATGAGTCTCAGTGTAATGCAAAGGAATGTTGCTCTTTACTCAGAGTGAAGCTAACATATCTTTAAAGGAGAAAATTGGAGGTATTTGAATTTTATGTTCACATCAGGAAGGTAAAGCCTGTATATTTTAGATGACTAGTATTTATTTTCCCTGAATCTAGTCAGGAGTTGTCAATTTATTTCTAGTTGAATGTGTTTACGAAGTCTACTGAGAACAAGTAATATTAAACATGTTATTTATGAGATTAGGTTATGTGTGCTATTTTGACTAAGGTAAACTTTTCTTTGGAGAAAAATTGAATGGCCTATAAAACTGAAAGAGTTGATCTGTCAGAAGTAATTTCCAATTGCTTAATGTTTTTACAAGGTGATCCAATTTATTTTAATCATATTTATAATGTGAAAGTATAAGACAATGATAATATTGGCTTCTAAAGTTTTAGCCTAGAAAAGAACATTTTAATTATTATAGAAATGTCTACAAGTAATTTCATAATTTATTAATTCTGTATTTAATTTTGACACATTTCTCATA
The DNA here is from genome assembly GCA_019843965.1 of Rhynchomys soricoides. Lineage (NCBI taxonomy): Eukaryota > Metazoa > Chordata > Mammalia > Rodentia > Muridae > Rhynchomys > Rhynchomys soricoides. The sequence continues at coordinate 2,314,972 of JADRCH010000198.1, forward strand.
ATTCACCATTGTATGTAACACTCTGATAGATATCCCACAGTACATGCATATTTTTGTCAACATAAATTTGTAGAAATAAGTTTACTAGATAATATGTTATGCACAATTTGTATGTTGGCACTTGTTGACAAACTGTTCATTAGAAGTACTGCATTGATTTGTACTGTTATATGCAACATTTCTCTAAAATTTCTAAGAATTAAATTTTGTTATAAAATGAGAAAGAAAGAGTAGCTCGCTTATGATTTATTTAGTTCCTCCTAGTAATACAGAGAAAGAAAGAGTCATCAGAAAAGGAAGGGGTGGATCTCCATTATTATACCAGAAGCACTGATTTGGTTGTACTGCAAAGTGTCCCTTATTATGGGAGAGGCAATAGTTAAGCACCTTGTCTCAAACCAAATAATTGTTCCATGCTGGAAGTTTAAGAGCCTCCCGATAATGCAGAGATTCTCACAGTCTTTGCCTCAGATCTTTATTGACTGCTCAAGCTCAGGCAAATGAATCTAAGTCAATGCTGCTTTATCTGAAATGAGATCTTCAGCTCTTCCAGGCTTGAGAATTAAGAGAAATAGATCTGCATGGGCCTCTGCAATGCTTGGTACATACAAAGGGCACAAGAAATCTGCCTTCCTTTTTCACGGCTGCCATGATTTGGGTATGAAATGTCTCCCAAAAGGCAATGGGTCTGCACCAGCTGACTTGGTTCCTAGATGGTGGATCCTTTGAGCAGTTAAGGGATGATGAACCATTGGTAGATTCGAAAACAGATGGCATTATTGTAGAGAGGAGGAAGTGGGGCTTGAAAGGAGTAGCTCATTTTAGGGGTGTGTCTTTGAAGGTGTATCTTGTCTCCTGCCCTATCCTTCTGTCTATTTCTGCTTCCTGACTACGGGGATATGAGCAGCTTTTCTACACCCTGCTCTTCTACCATGTTGCTTCTGTCTTGCCATTGGCTTAAGAACAATTCAGTTAACTGAGCAGGGACCACAGCCTCTGAAAGTGTGAACCGAAGAGAACTGTTTCCTCCTTTGAGTTCATTTTCTCAGCTGTATTGTCATAACGATGAGAGAGATGGGTGACAGCTGTGCAAGACAGCCATCTTCTCGCATTGCTCTGAGGACTGTGCTTCTGGTAACATTTCTCCATGGTCTGTGTGATGTCTAGGAGTCAGTTCTCTTCTCTATCAGCAGGTTGTAGCAAGGATAACTTCTGAAGCTTCTGTGAGCCAGGCTGGTCTGACACACCAAAAAGCACAGAAGCCACACTGAGGTCCTATAGAAACCACAGCTGGCACAGTAGAAAAGGGCCCCTGAGGCCACCTCGTGCACCAGTCAGTCTTCAATGCTGGCTGAATGGGAATGGGCTCCGGATGCCACATCACATGTCAGTGAAGCCATACACTCGTTATTTCATTCACTATGACAGTTGTGACACATTTTCACCATTTACTGACTAGGTAGGGTCATAAATCTGATCTATAACTTTCTTCCATGTAGACTTGCACAAGTTTCTAATCAACATGTGTCTCAATGTCCGACCATGTAAAATAGATGCACAAGAAATTGTCTCACAGGGTTGTAATGAATATCAATAGCTTTAATGCTTATAATGTGCTTCTAAGGGGGCCTGGCATGTGGTGAGCATCTTCACTGTTGTGGTTGTTCTTCAACTGTCTGTGACTTGTACGTTTCTAAGACAATTACATAAAACCATGGACCCTACTCTTGCACAAATTTTAGCCTCACAAAAGATGGCTTGTGTGTAGATTACATTGTTGGTAGATCAACTAGTCGTCTCCAGAGTACACAACATGCCAGAGATTATACTGAGTCCTTAAGACACAAATAAAGGCACCTAATGGGCTCTAACTACATGAGGTCAGGGCATCACAGGGATACCCACCTGGCTGGAAGTGCCTTCCTTTGACTCTAAAGTGCCATCTGCTATATGACCTTGAGTAAAAAAATGACACTGACCTTGGACAAATAGCACCCACCTTTCTTGGCTGGTGTGGGCCTTGGATGAAAGACTATGCACAAAGCTCCAGAATAGGATAACACACAAATTGACATGCTGGCGGTTTCATCTAGGTTCTTATACCGAAGTGTAACAAATGACACAAGAGGTGTCATGGAAGCTGAGTATACAGGCACCTAGCATACATACACGTGGGCATCCACAATGTTTTCTGGACAAGGGTGAATAACTGTTGAAGGATGGCTAGCTACAAATCTCAAGAACATTGTAAGTAGAGAAGCCATACTAGCCAAGAAATGTGCTATTGTGAGATTTTCCAGAACATTTCTTCCCCAGGAGCACCTGCAGGTTAAAATTACTCTTCACCCCAGGTCAGGTCAAAAGAAGTTCAATCACCTTGAAGTTCACAAGTTGACTCTTGAGTTAACTGCCCTCAAGAGAGCAGTCTAACTGCAAACATGGAGCTAAAGGCTCCAGATTTATTTTCAGCACTGGAACATCAGGTTAAGGGGAGAAGTTGTCTCTTGAGCATCGTTCTCCCTTCCACCTGCATTTGATGTGCAATTTGGCAGAGCAGATCCTGAATAGTCCCAATATGAACGATCCCATACAGTTCTACGCTGTCTCTCAAAACAAAATTAGCTTGGCTAGGGCACACAGCAGAAAGGTCAGCAGAGGTTCCGCCTAAGGAATTAGCAGAGCATAAAAAATTCTGGCAGCCTAGCCCCAAGCCAAAGAAGATCATCAGGTCATACCACAATGCCAAAACCAGTTCTATTTATCAGTCACCCACTACAGTGGAGATGTCAGTTCTTCTGTGATGCTTAAGCCACCTCTAAAGACAACACAAGGTGTTACCTAATTACCCAGAAAACAAAGTCGGTCCTCAGACTCCAGCCTTGGCAGCTTCAACCAAGAAGTCACATCTCTGCTATCATTTCCTACCTTTGCTGAGCATGGAGGGTGTCCCAACACAAGCCTGAGTTTCTCAGGACAAATGTAAGAAAATGAGCAGAGGAAGAGGAGAAGGGCCAGAAGAGAGTTTTACTTTTGTATCATGATAGGTTTCATTATTTTTTATAAATCTATATAATGTATTTTAACTATATTTGCATCCCCATTTCCCTCTCTGCTTCTCTCATTTTCTCTCCACTAGTAGTTCCAATTTAATTTTTTGGCCTTTTTTTACTAGTTGAGTTTCATTTGGATTGCTTACAGAAGCCTGATGAGAAGTTATTCACAGGAGAAATTTGCTTTCTTCTTCCAGCAACCTTAAAATTAACTGTTAACTGTAACCACTAACTGTTGGGCCTGAGCCCAACCCCACCCCATCCCATTCCCATGGTTGTGGATGGGCCTAATCCTGTGTAAGCAATCACACTCACTTTGGGTTTAAGAGTACCACAACCACATCATGATCTGCCTTGGATCTTGCTGATCTTTCCCTTCTTTAGGTAAAATCACTCTCTCCAGGGATGTAGACCCCTAAGTATTTTTACTTGTATGTGTACCAGTGGGAGCTCAGATATGCTACAGTAACAAATATCCTCCCCCCACCAAAACACAGCAGCTTGAAACAACAAAGATTTCTTTATCTCTCACACCAACTGCACTGGGGTACGGATGACGGTCTGGGCTGACTACCCTCCATGTATTTCACATTTGTGTCAGGATGGACTTTTAACACTACTGAAGTAGTAGACAGAGAACCAAATTAATGAATTTCACAGGGATGGTTGCTTGGTTTGCCTGGAAGTACCTTCCATCACCTTTTCTGTCAAAGTACATGGTTCTACGAACCCACGCCTTCCCGGCCTCACCTCATACCCACTCCCTACTCTCTAAATCTCCACTCAATCCCTCTTTCTGACAAGGGTTTCCAGGCTGTCTTTGTGTAAAAATTCCTGCCTTCTGAAAGTCTTTCCTTCTCCTCTGTGAATCTGCTCCACCCCAACTCCCACAGGGAGTTGTATACCTTGCTGTACATATGGAGTCTCCTGGCCAGCAGTGGCTTAGCCATCAGTTTCTATCTTTTCTTTTCTCCTTCTTAGAGGCCACAACACCACAGACAGAACAATTTGTAGAATATTCTCTGGAGGACTGGATGCAATATGGAAGGTGAGACCAGACTGAAAGGCAAGAAGCGGGTTGTAGATAGAAATGACCCCATCAGGAATATATTCATTGTGCAGAAGTCAAAAGTTCATGTTGGGGAGCCATCAGTAGGAAAGCAAAGCTACAGTCAAACAAAGAAGACCTCAAATGATAGGCTGACAAGATCAGACTTCTATCCTCAAGGAAGGAAAGCTCCATAGACTTTTCAAATGATTCTGTGTGATATAGCATGGTAGAGAGAACAGTCCTAAAGAGCATCAGATGAATTTCACTAGGTTAAAGGGGCCTACCACTAGGTAAGTTCTTGTAACCAGAACTAATGCAAGATGGAGAGATGTGGAAGAAATGAAAGACTGGTCGCAGCACACAAGAAAAGGGGCCATGGTGTGACCATCAATTGACATGTGCTACATCGCATGCTAAAAACTCACCAACCTCTTTATGTGTATTCTCACACTTAACTTTGTTTATCCTCACAAATGTTAGTCAGAAAGAACAAGGCTCTGAGCGACTGCATGACTCGAGAGGGGTCACACAGCTGGTGATGAACAAAAATGAAGTTCAAATCAATACTTACTCTGTGGCGCTTGGCTACACAGGTCACCTCATGGCACAACAGTCACATGGTAGCCACAACAGCAACAAGAGGACATCAACAAGGGCCTTGGTTCTTTAAAGGGCCCCATGCACCCCCAATTTAGATCTATTCTTCCTCTTCTGTCAGCTCAAAGGGAGGTCTGGCTTGGTTAGCTTCCCATCTGTAGTTGCATGTCAAAAGAATTTTATTTTCACATATTCTGTTTTATGTTTGTTTGTTTGCTTTAATTTCACCCTCAATCTTTGTCATTAGTTTTCAGTTTTAATGTTTCCCTTGCCAATGACTCCTTTCTTAATCGCATTTTGGTTAAAATTATTTACTAGCTGGGGCCTCCCTGCACTTGGTGAAAGGGGAGAATTCTCCCTTTCTTGAACAAATCTATTAAACTCACAGTATTAAACTGATTTTAATCACAATTAAATAATTGTGTCCCTCATGAGATTTTTTTTCTCACAATAATTTTCTCATCTCCTTCTATGTAGTTTGTCATTCTGATTCTTTATGCCCCCATCTCTTCCTTCCTGGGAAATGCAGCATCCTACTCCTAGCTTAGCTTTTCTCACCATTCTGGACAGCTCCGATAGACAGATGTTTTTGGTTGGTCTGATGTAATTAGGGGATATGTGAGAGAACCACTGGGGGGGGGGGGTGAAAGAAGAGGGGACCACAGGCAGATGAGCTCTAGAAACCAGGAAAAGACAAAGGAGCCAGTTCCCCCAGTGCCTTCAGAATAAAAATGCTCTGGAGACATCCTGATTTTCATCCCATAGAGGCCAGTGTAAATGAGATATATAGAAGAGCTTTAGTTGCTTAAGCCACTGTGCCTAAGACAGCCCATTCATGGCAGCCATTTACAGGCCCTTAAAGAGCTTGTCAAATTATTGTCATGTAATCCAACACACACTGGCTGAAAGACTGTGACCCCTTTCCTTACACTGTGGGACCACTACTCATTTCTTCTGAATCTAGAAACCACTAAGGTCCCTCAGTACATATTCACAGAGATTTTAAAATTCAGCCTCTGTAAAATGAGATTCCTCAACACCAAAACAAACAGACAAAAATCATAATGCAAGAGCTTTCTCGGTCTTGTTTCCTGAGGTAAGTTTCTGTTTCTCCAACTCTGTGTTCTTGTGAGGTATAGTGCAAGCCCCCCACTGCTTTCCCTGCATCCTGGATCTCATTAGTATAAGGAAGGAGAAGTCTATTCACTTGCAATCTGCATGTTAATAAGTTCCACAGATGATTCCACTGCACACTTCAGTCTGATGTGCTATTCTCTACATCTAAAAGTGAGCCTAAAAATACTTGCATTGATTTGATTGCTTTCTATCAGTCAACATCACTTGACTCTGGGAACTGAATTTCTCAAGCCGAGAGCTAGACAGCAACCTAAAATAATTTCACCTGGTAGCTTTCAAATTTGTTCACATCTCAGAAGCTTGGAATATGGAATGATGGAAGCAGAGAACGGAAGGTCCACAGAAAAATACACTCACCTCTTCCACATACTACCAGCCCTTAAGAGTCTACCTTACCATTTGGAAGCAGAGTTTTTACTAAATTTTCTTGGAGTATGGAAAAGAAACTATGATAAAAGAAATAAATTTGTCTATATTCCTGGCACAACTATTCAGCAAAGGTGGGTCTAGAAGCCCAGACACCTCTTTGTGAGGGTGTTAATTGTTCGTCAGGTTCAAGCAAGCACTGACAACGCCTCTGTAGCTACTAGTGGCCAGGGTCAACTGTTTGGTTCTTCAAAATTCATTTTCTAGCTAACTAGTTTCAACAACCACAGAAGCCAGTGGACTCCACGATCCACTGAGTCTGAACATTCACAGAAGAACTTACACATGACAGAGGGAGGGGATTAACATTCACAGAAAAGCTTGGATTTGACAAGGAAAGAGAAGGCTTATTGGCTTTGGAAGGAATGAAAATCAATCATTCAGTGCTAAATCCAGAGAACTTGAGCTGTTATCAGAATCTAATCCTCTAGTCTACTAAATATTATCAAGGATAACCATTGTCTCCAGGGATGAAGTGCTTTGTGGTGGGCTCACTAACAAGATGGAGGTAGCCCTCACTGACCATCTATGAGGTAATGAGTTTCTACTCTTAAGCTTTACCCATTCACAGTTCATTTTGGCCCAAGAATGTTTTATGTGTATGTGTGTGCAGTGCCCACAGAGGCAATGAGAGGGTGTCAGATACCCAGGAGCTGGAGTTACAGGCAGTTGTGAACCCCATAACCATACAATATGAGCACTGCACACACATGTACATCCTATGCAGAAAACATATACATATCAATTAAAATAAAAGTAAGTCTTTGAAGAATCTAATTTTGGAATAAATATTTGATCCTGCAGAGTACAAACTATCTTCAGCATTTTCAGACTTAATCTATATCTTTGTTCCAAAGCCATAGTACAAAATGGTAGGTATATATTTAAGGCCATTTCAGAAACAACCAGAAATTCTGTTCTAATCCTATGCCAAAATTAATTTAATGATGTTTATGAAGTTCGGGTCAAGCAGGAATCTTTAAACCAAACATTCTAATGCAATAAAATCTGAAGATGAGGTAATTTGATACTTTATTCTGAAGAATGATGACAAAAAATATTATCTTTGTTCTAATTAAACCATTATGTTTCTATTAGAGCAGAAACTTTGTGTGCTGAGGAATTCCAGGCACCATTCAACAGCATTGAGCAACATGAGAGCATGCACAGGTCAAAGTGCACAGAACCAAGGCTTCAGAGATACTGCACTATCCCAACAGGTACATTGGTCAGAAACATCTCAGATCTCATATGCATTTGACTGTGAATTAATTTTTCATTGTAGCATATTTGGATACTCTTTTCTGTTGTCAGAGTTTTCAAAACAACCCCAGCCAATCAGTTATGTGGATGAATCTGAGGTCACAGACCACAGTTTAAGATGTTTTAAGCAAGACTGTGTTTACACCCTTTGTATATTTGATCTTGACAGTAGCCTAACAGAGAGTCCAGTTCCATTCATGTTGAGATATAATCTCTATTCCAGACAATAAACAGAAGCCAAAGATCACACAAGCAATAAATACTAGCTTGATCACACAATCTTCCTGGCCCCAAACCCTGAATCCTTTCTATTAATATTTTTTTTTCTTTAATCAGATTATTAAAAACAAACAAGTGTGCCATCTCCTAGGAGCAGCCAGGCCTTAGTCCTAAAGGCTCTTTAGTGAGATGTAAGAGTTTTCTGTCACACTTATTACTGTGTTAGCAATAAGCTGTTTGTCCAGTTGCCCTCTCAGACCTGAGAGCCATTCTGCATTACCAGAGCTTAGCACAGTTACCAGCAATGAATGAAAGGTGAACGGGATACTGTGTTCTGAGTGCTGCAGTCAGCCCAAAATTTATTTCAATTAGTTGAGTAGGGTTTGGGGCAAGTGATTTAGTCATAAGGGCTCTGCTTTAGAGATCCACTCAGTGTCCTCATGAAGGAATTGAGCATGTCCTCAAAAGGAGCATGATCTGTGCTTCTGCTCTGGGCAGAAATGTTGCTTCCTAGCAGGACCAGTAGATACCACAAGTTGCCCTGAACAAAAAGTGAGCCTTCCCCACACACTGGATCTACTGCTGGCACGTCGAGCCTGCACTGCCCCATCTCTTAGTCCATGGGAGATTTGTGTCATTTGTAAGCTACCTGGTCTCCATTCTGATTGCAGTCTGAGTTCACTAAGACATCAAATAAATAAAACGTAACAAGGTCAAATGCTGATTATAGGTCTGGGTCTGCCATTTCATGATCTTCTGGTCCTAATCTCCTGCATAATAAAATAATGGATGAATGGATGGACCCGACCATGATGGAGGGTCATGTGCCCAAGTGAGGGAGGAGATGGGTGGGCAAAGTTTGTATGGGTGCTTTTGATAGAAATGAGAGAATGTATCTGCATGTCTACAATGTTTCTTAGAAAACAAGAGGAATACTCTTGGTACAATTTGCCCCCTTATTGTAATTGCAGATGCAGTGAGCAGAGTGAAGGTCAGAAAGCCTCTCTGGGAAGTTTTGTCTCCACCACTCTGGGAACTCCTGGGCTCGTCCTCAGAACATCCTTTCAAAATTCAGTTCTGAGATGGTTTATTAATCAACCACTGAATTTCAGTGTGTGGAGTCTACTGTGGTATGGAAAGCTGTGGCTTTTGAACTGTTTTTTTTTTTTTTATTACATGTTCAGATTTTTATAAGTAATTTTAAAAAGCTTTATCACTTAGCTGTTTCCCACAGTAGCTCTAAACATGCAGAGTGCAAGGATAATGTTTTAACCATCTCTTTATTGCACTCCTTGGCACAGAATCTGCATCACAGACGGTTTGAGTTAATGTGGAAGAGGTGAATGAACTTGATTGCTGCCAGAATACATGAATACTGAGAACTTAGGAGTTTGCCATCTCTCAGCTGATGCTAACAAAGACCCTGGTGTCCCAATGCCTTAACTTCATCATCATGAAGGAAGCGAAAGGAAGTGTGAAATAGATGCAGTTTCACCTTGGCCATTTGGGGGGAACTGGGAGGTCAGAAGTCTATTCACTCAGCATTGCTAATGGCCAGTGACAAGGGGTTAGTGAGTTGTGGCTCCTGTGTGAAGATCTTGGAATAACTGTGTATGACAGCATTCACTGTCAACTTCACTGAATTTAGAATCACCTAGGAAACACCCCTGGGCATGTCTATGAGGGCATATTAGAGATGTTCCCCTAATGTGAGTGGCACCATTCCTTGGGCTGGGCACCAAATAAAAAAGGAGGACTCTAGCTAGGCACCAGCATCCATCACTCAGTTTCCTAGGTATGGACACAGTGTGACAAAGTGCCTCATGCACTTGTCAGCTTGCCTTCCTCATAATGATGGATTGTGCCTGCAGACTGTGAGTCCAAATAAACCATTTCCTCCTTAAGTTGCTTTTGTCGAGTATTTTATCACAGCAGTGAGAAAAATATGATGTTAAGGATTTTAGCCGTTATTCTAGAGAGTGAAGTCAGAGTTTGGTTCACAAAAAATCAGTAGCTGGAGGAAAGGGGGGGGCGGGGAGAGATTGCCATTAGGCTGAAAAGTAATTTCATAGTCTTTTCCAACAAATGCTTAGCTATATTTGAGTTTGTTGAGTCCTGTTTGGGTTGAAATCTCAAATGTGAGAGTATTCATTAGTACAAGATGAGGAACATGAATGTTGACAACACACAGTTATGATTTTGAGTGCTTGAGGCACTCTGATTAGATAAGAAAGAACCTCTCTGGGTCTCTGTGCCCCTATCTGCAAAATCAGATTCACTATGTGTCTTAGTTAGGGCTTCTATCATGGCGACAAAACGATATGACCAATAAGCAAGTTGGGGAGGAAAGGGTTTATTTGACTTATACTTCCAGATCATAGTCCATCATTGGAGAAAATCAGGACAGGAACTCAAGCAGGGCAGGAACCTAGAGGCAGAGGCTGATGCAGAGGCCATGGAGGAGTGCTGCTTACTGGCTTGTTTCCCATGACTTGCTCAGCCTGCTTTCTTATAGAACCCATGGCCACTAGAAGAGGTACTACACCATCCACCATGAGCTGAGCCCTCCCTCATTGATCACACAAATTGAGAAAATGCCTTGCAGCTAGATTTCATGGAGGCATTTTCTCAACGGAGGCTGCTTCTTCTCTGATGACTCTAACTTGTGTCAAGTTGACACACAAAACCAACCAGTACACCATGGTACTACTTGCACAGAACTGCAGTGAGGACTAAATGAATTGATAATTGTGTAACATTCAGTTCTGTGCTTAGCATGATGTTACTGAAGTGATTGCTCAATGAGATAAACTTAGCATGGGATACATTGATGGAGCTAGTCAATGGTTTTCCATGTCATTTGAGGCAGGTGGGGTTTTTTTTATTGTTGTTTTTGTTTTTTCGAGACAGGGTTTCTCTGTATAGCTCTGGCTGTCCTGGAACTCACTCTGTAGACTAGGCTGGCCTCGAACTCAGAAATCCACCTGCCTCTGCCTCTCGAGTGCTGGGATTAAAGGCGTGCGCCACCACTGCTTAGAGGCAGGTGTTTTAATGGATGCTGAAGCATGCATTTGCACAATGAGCTACACACTACTGTAAGGACTGATATCTATCCTGGTGACTGAGAAGAACAAAAGTTATATTTAAAAACCAAGCATTGAGAAAAACAGAATATGTACAAAAATCTGTGCTTTAAGTATCTTCCATTCTAATGATTGTACTTAGCTCTCATAATGTGCCTTGGTATCCTTACCTGTAATAAAGTGATGGGAACTATATGGAGATATAACAACAACAACAACTATGAAGCTTAGCAAAGGCTACCCAGCACAGAGCATGGAATTGGAATACATCAGGACTTATTTAAAAATAGAAGTGTCATTACTCTATCATTATTAGTAATGTTCTTACTATTAGTGTCATTGGAGGGTACAACCAACCTTCTGTCCTTATGGATTTAGCTATAGAACACATTTTGAAGAACTTCAGTCTTTTATAAAGAGGCTTAGAAGAGTGCTTTTACACTTAATAAAGGCAGAGCAGAATTTAAAGAAAATCAGTGCCCAAAACTGACACTCTAACTCTCTCCACATGCTCTCCAGTTCCCTCACTACATACCCTAGAGAAAAATTTATTTTCCAGGCACTGACTAGCATCAACAGTTATATGATAGGTTTGTTCTTCCAGAGTCATCTAAGCTCTTAATAAATTGGCTTTCCTGCATTTGCAGTGATGAATGGGTGAATTAGCAGTATCTCTGGAATTTTTACTCCCAGGATGACCTCATGAGCCTTGTGTAGAGCCCAGGATGATGCTGAATAAAACAAGGATGATCTTCTATGGTGGGCAGTATACTTTGATTACCCTACCAGGATGGGAGTCCCTAACCAAACAAGAGACACTCTGTTGTTCTGAAATGCAAGTAGACAGAGTTTTGTCTTGTTTCCTTAGAATGACTTTTGAAAGTCTACAAGTTTGGTTTGCATATTTCCTGCCAGTAATGAATTTCGAAGCCATCTCCCTGAAGACTTTTTGAAATCCCCTTTAATCTACAGATTAACACCTAGTGGGAAATTACATTCTTCCCCCCAATAAAAGGGACAAGTAAGACAAAGATCAATATTGTGTGTGGCGGAATTTCTCAAAGAGCTAAGTTCAAAGTAAAGGCTGAAAACTTCAGGGAGAAAATATGCAAAGTACACAAGAAGAAAGCTAAAAGATTACAAAGAGAAAAAATGGATTAATAAAGTCTATGCCAGGGAAGGAAATCAACCTCGACATATTTTATTTAAGTCTCTTGACTCCCTTGTTTGAGTTGAATTTCAATGGCTTTGAACTTTTTCTCTTTACAACTTCTGAAGCTGTTTCTTACAAAAGGGGGAAGCAGGGAGAGAACAGAGAGAGGCTGCAAGAGATCCATTAATTATTTCAGTTGTAGCCTGGTTGAAGTTTCTAGGTTCTTCTCATGAATCTTTGCTGCACTTGGAAACGCACTCAGGAAGTTTATTAAAACTGGAGGCACCTCACCATCTCATGCTCCTACTGCATTAGAAGCTGATTTACAGATATGGGGGAAAGCTCAGGTTTTCTTTTTTAAAAAATGGAATGCTTCACGAACTTGCATGTCATGTTTGCGCAAGGGCCATGCTACTCTTCTCGGTATCATTCCAATTTTAGTGTGTGTGATGCTGAAGTGAATACAATAGACCACAGGAACTCTTAAGTTGTCCAGAAGCCATAGTTCCACCTTTGTTGCCCCTGCTCTCACTTGGATGTGAAAGTGAAACATAGGAAAGTGTCGAATTCAAGCCAGAAATTTGAATATTTATTGTGAATATGTGACATAGAATGTCACTGTTTTAACTATTCATGGATGAAGGGGTCAGTGTCCTTAGGTGGATCAGGTCACTGTGTCATCATTCACCACCATCCATTTCCAGAACTGCTTGTCATCCCTTCCAGATTCCATGTCTTCTCAACCATAACACTATATTCCCACCCCAGATTCTGCAAGCCACTGTTCTACTTTCTGTCTCTATAAATGTGAATATATTGAGTAACAAATAGAAAGGAACTCCATATTGTATTCATCCTGCTGATTCAAGCTTTTTCATTTTGCTCATCTTCAAGGTTCATGCATGCTATAACATGTCAAAATGTCACTGTGCATACATGACCACACATGTCCATATATTATAGAAACAACCAAACACACATGCACATGCACAGGGAAAATACCACTTCCATATAAACATGCTATATACAGTATTTTAGATATACTCAAACTAAAATCATTGGCTATCTTCTGATCTGCTGTTCATCTTTAACTGGTGTCTTGTATTTTATTGGATGCCCTGACATCCATAGTCAGCAAATCACAAGTGAGAATACTCTTGTTTGGAACTCTGAGTTACAGGGGTTTTGCATTTGCACTGTACCTTATTGAAGATTAACTTACATCAGTCAAAAGACAGTAAAGCACAGGACCCCTGGCTCAGGAACTTCATTTGCTGCACCACATCCTCTCCTAAACCTACAATCACCTTCCTGTCTTCTCTATTCCCCGAATGCAAGGGCATTCATAAAAGAAACTCTACTAAAGCTCAAAGCACACATTGCACCTCACACAATAATAGTGGGAGACTTCAACACCCCATTATCAACAATGGACAGATCTTGGAAACACAAACTAAACAGAGACACAGTGAATCTAACAGATGTTATGAACCAAATGGATTTAACAGATATCTATAGAATATTTTCATCCTAAATCAAAAGAATATACCTTCTTCTCAGCACTTCATGATAAAATTGACCTCCTCCAAAATTGATCATATAATTGGTCACAAAACAAACCTCAACAGATATAAGAAGATTGAAATAATCCCATGCCTCCTATCAAATCACTATGGATTAAGGCTGGTCTTCAATGGCAACAGCAGCAGCAGAAAGCCCACATATACATGGAAGCTGAACAACGCTCTACTCAATGATAACGTGGTCAAGGAAGAAATAAAGAAAGAAATTAAAGACTTCCTAGAATCTAATGAAAATGAAAAGTACAAATTACCCAAACCTATGGGATACGATGAAAGCAGTGGTTTTTTTTTTTTTCTTTTTTTTTTTTTCATATTTTATTTACATTTCAAATGTTTCCCTCTTTCCAGATCACCCCTTTGGAACCTCCCCATTCCCTCCACCCTCTCCCTGCCACTATGGGGGTATTCTCCCACCCACCCACTCTCGTATTCCCTCCTTGGCATTCTCCTATACTGGGGCCTCTAACAACCTCAGGCCCAAGGTCTTCTCCTCCTCCTGATGGATAACAAGACCCTCCTCTGCCGCATATGTGACCAGCACCATGGGTCCCTCCATGTGTATTCTTTGGTTGGTGGATCAGTCTCCAGGAGTATGGGGGAGTGAGGCCAGTTGCCACTGTTGCTGCCTCCCTGGGGATGCAAACTCCCTCAGCTCCTTCAGTCCTTTCTCCAAGTCCTCCATCTGGTACCCCACACTCAACCCTACTGTTGCTGTGAAGTGACAATTGGGTATTTCAAACTTTTGGGCTAATAACCACTTAAAAGTGAATACATACCATGTTCATTCTTTTGTGACTGTGTTACCTCGCCCAGGATGATATTTTTAAGATCCATCCATTTGTCTGCGAATTTCATGAAGTCATTGTTTTTAATAGCTGAGTAGTATTCCATTGTGTAAATGTACCACATTTTCTGTATCCATTCCTCTGTGGAGGGACATCTGGGTTGTTTCCAGCTTCTGGCTATTAAAAATATGGCTGCTTTGAATATAGTGGAACATGTGTCTTTATTACATGTTAGAGCATCTTCTGGGTATATGCCCAGGAGTAGAATAGCTGGGTCCTCAGGTAGTATTATGTTCATTTTTCTGAGGGTCCACCAAACTGATTTCCAATAAAAGGACTTCTGTGGGAATCAGCCTCCCTGACTTTAAGCTGTACTACAGAGCAGTAGTGATAAAAACTGCATGGTATTGGTACAGTGACAGGCAGGTAGATCAATGGAATAGAATCAAAGACCCAGAAATGAATGCACACACTTATGGTCACTTGATATTTGACAAAGGAGCTAAAACCATCCAGTGGAAAAAAGACAGCATCTTCAACAAATGGTGCTGGATCAACTGGCGGTCTACATGTAGAAGATTGCGAATTGATCCATTCCTATCTCCCTGTACAAAGCTCAAGTCCAAGTGGATCAAGGACCTTCACATAAAACCAGTTACACTGAATCTAATAGAAGAGAAAGTGGGGAAGAGTCTTGAACACTTGGGACAGGGGAAATGTTCTTGAACAGAACACCAATGGCTTGTGCTCTAAGATCAAGAATCGACAGATGGGACCTCATAAAATTACAAAGCTTCTGTAAGGCAAAGAACACTGTAAATAGGACAAAACGGCAACCTACAGATTGGGAAAAGATCTTTACTAATCCTACATCCGATAGAGGGCTAATATCCAATGTATACAAAGAACTCAAGAAGCTAGACTCCAGAGATCCAAATAACCCTATCAAAAAATGGTGAAGAGAGCTAAACAGAGAATTCTCAACTGAGGAAACCCTAATGGCCAAGAAGCACCTAAAGAAATGTTGAACATCCTTAGTCATCAGGGAAACGCAAATCAAAACAACCCTGAGATTTAACCTCACACCAGTCAGAATGGCTAAGATCAAAAACTCAGGTGACAGCAGATGTTGGCAAGGGTGTGGAGAAAGAGGAACACTCCTCCATTGCTGGTAAGAATGCAAGTTGAAAGCAGTGTTAAGAGGAAAACTCATAGCTCTGAATGTCTCCAAAAAGAAACTGAAGAAAGCATATACTAGCAGCTTAATAGCACACCTGAAAGCTCTAGAAAAAAATGAAGCTAATACACCCAAGAGCAGTAGAAGGCAGGAAATAATCAAATTAGGGGCTAAAATAAACCAAGTAGAAACTAAAAGGACTATACAAGGAATCAACAAAACCAGGGGCTGTTTCTTTGAGAAAATCAACAAGATAGATAAACCTTTAGCCAGACTAACCAGACAGCACAGGGACAGTATCCAAATTAACAAAATTAGAAATGAAAAGGGAGATATAACAACAGAATCTGTGGAAATTCAAAAAATCATAAGATCCTACTACAAAAGCCTATACTCAACAAAATTGGAAAATTTGGAGGAAATGGACAATTTTCTAGACAGATACCAAATACCAAAGTTAAGTCAGGATCTGATAAACTATCTAAACAGTCCCATAACCCCTAAAGAAATAGAAGCTGTCATGAAAAGTCTCCCAACCAAAAACAGCCCAGGACCAGATGGGTTCAGTGCAGAATTCTATCAGACCTTCAAAGAAGAACTAATACCAATACTCTTAAATCTATTCCACAAAATATAAACAAAAGGAACACTACCCAATTCATTCTATGAGGCCATAGTTACACTGATACCAAAATCTCACAAAGACCTAACAAAGAAAGAAAACTTCAGACAAATTTCCCTTATGAATATCGATGCAAAAATACTCAATAAAATTCTCGCAAACTGAATCCAAGAACACATCAAAATGATCATTCACCACGATCAAGTAGGCTTCATCCCAGGGATTCAGGGATGGTTCAATAGCCCGAAATCCACCAATGTAATCCACTACATAAACAAACTCAAAGAAAAAAACCACATGGTCATTTCGTTAGATGCTGAAAAAACATTTGACAAAATTCAACATCCCTTCATGATAAAAGTCTTGGAAAGATCAGGAATTCAAGGAGCATACCTAAACATAGTAAAAGCAATGTACAGCAAACCAGTGGCCAACCTCAAATTAAATGGAGAGAAACTCAAAGCAATCACACTAAAATCAGGTACTAGAAAAGGCTGCCCTCTCTCTCCCTATCTAGTCAATTCTAGAAATTGAAATTCTAGCTAGAGCAATTAGACAACAAAGGAGGTCAAAGGGATACAAATT
Organism: Rhynchomys soricoides; assembly: GCA_019843965.1. Taxonomy (NCBI): domain Eukaryota; kingdom Metazoa; phylum Chordata; class Mammalia; order Rodentia; family Muridae; genus Rhynchomys; species Rhynchomys soricoides. Next base: position 2,331,703 of record JADRCH010000198.1, read on the forward strand.
GGAATGGAAGAAATCAAAATATCACTATTACAGAAGATAAGATGGTATACTTAAGTGACCCAAAAACCTCCACCAGACATCTGCTATGGCTGATAAACAACTTCAGCAAAGTGACCGGATACAAAATTAACTCAAGCAAATCAGTAGCCTTCCTATACTCAAAGGATAAACAGGCTGAGAAAGAAATTAGGGAAATGACACCCTTCACAATTATCACAAACAATATAAAGTATCTTACTCTAACCAAACAAGTGAAAGATCTGTATGACAAGAATGTCAAGTTTCTGAAGAAAGAAATCAAAAAAGACTTCAGAAGATGGAAAGATCTCCCATGCTCATGGATTGGCAGGATTAATATAGTAAAATTGGCCATCCTGCCGAAAGCAATCTACAGATTCAATGCAATCTCCAGCAAAATTCCAACTTAATTCTTCATAGACTTAGAAAGAGCAATTCTCAAATTCATATGGAATAACAAACAACCCAGGATAGCAAAAACTATTCTCAACAATAAAAGGACTTCTGAGGGAATTAGCCACCCTGACCTCAAGCTGTACTACAGAGCAGTAGTGATAAAACCTTCATGGTATTGGTACAGTGACAGGCAGGTAGATCAATGGAATAGAATCAAAGACCCAGAAATGAATGCACACACTTATGGTCACTTGATCTTTGACAAAAGAGCTAAAACGATACAGTGGAAAAATGACAGCATTTTCAATAAATGGTGCTGGTTCAACTGGCGGTCTACATGTAGAAGATTGCGAATTGATCCATTCCTATCTCCCTGTACAAAGCTCAAGTCCACGTGGATCAAGGACCTTCACATAAAACCAGATACACTGAATCTAATAGAAGAGAAAGTGGGGAAGAGTCTCGAACACTTGGGACAGGGGAAATGTTCTTGAATAGAACACCAATGGCTTGTGCTCTAAGATCAAAAATCGACAAATGAGACCTCATAAAATTCCAAAGCTTCTGTAAGGCAAAGGACACTGTAAATAGGACAAAATGGCAACCTACAGATTGGGAAAAGATCTTTACCAATCCTACCTCTGATAGAGCGCTAATATCCAATGTATACAAAGAACTCAAGAAGCTAGACTCCAGAGATCCAAATAACCCTATCAAAAAATGGGGAAGAGAGCTAAACAGAGAATTTTCAACTGAGGAAACTTGTAGGGCTGAGAAGCACCTAAAGAAATGTTCAACATTCTTAGTCATCAGGGAAATGCAAATCAAAACAACCCTGAGATTCCACCTCACACCAGTCAGAATGGCTAAGATCAAAAACTCAGGTGACAGCAGATGCTAGTGAAGATGTGGAGAAAGAGGAACACTCCTCCATTCCTGGTGGGATTGTAAGCTGATACAACCTCTCTGGAAATCAGTTTGGCAGACCCTCAGAAAAATGAACATAATACTACCTGAGGACCTAACTATTCCACTTCTGGGCATATACCCAGAAGATGCTCCAACATATAATAAAGTCACATGCTCCACTATGTTCACAGCAGCTATATTTATAATAGCTACAAGTTGGACACAATCCAGATGTCCCTCAACAGAGGAATGGATACAGAAAATGTGGTACATTTACACAATGGAATACTACTCAGCTATTAAAAACAATGACTTCATGAAGTTCGCAGGCAAATGGATGGAACTTGAAAATATCATCCTGAGCGATGTAACTCAGTCACAAAAGAATGAACATGGTATGTACTCACTGATAAGTGGTTATTAGCCCTAAAGTTCAGAATACCCAAGAGTCACTTCACAGCAACCATTGGGCTGTGCATGAGGCACCAAATGGAGGAGTTAGAGAAGGTACTGAAGGAGCAGAGGGAGTTTGCAGCCCCATGGAGGGAGCAACATGTCCACTGACCCGACCTCCCAGTGTTCCCAGAGACTGAATCACCAACCAAAGAATACACATGAAGGGACCCATGGTGTTGGTCACATATGTGGCAGAGGAGGGTCTTGTTAGTCATCAGGGGAAGGAGAGGCTCTTGGGCTTTAGGGTGTTAGATGCCCCAGTATAGGGGAATGCCAAGGAGGGAAGACAAGAGTGGGGTAGGTGGGTGAGGGAATACCCCCATAGATGCACACTAGGGGGGAGGGGATAGTGATGTTCCAAAGGGGATGTATGAAAAGGGGGAAACATTTAAAATGTAAATAAAGTATCAAAACTGCATAATCTTCCTTTTAACATAATTGACCAAATTTTCAAGACACTGACATGTGCCTTACAATGTGCTTGCCTGTCTCTGTCTTCCTCATCAAACCCACCCCTCTTTCTTTCTCTGATCAGTTGCATCTGAAGACTTTACCTCTGCCCTACAACTTTCTGTCCTATCACTGCATCTCTCCCCTGTCTCAGAAAAGAAGATCAAAGAAAAGTTTCTGATACCTACATGTGCTAGTGATTTTGGCAACACCCTAGAACACACTGATAACCTCGCCAGATGGCTGTGGCAAAGGAAAAGAGGCCATTCCAAGGCCAGACAAAATTAGGTTCTATGTCTGTCTTGCTGACTGTACTTGCACAGAGATGTCCAAAGTCCAAGCACTCTCACTTACTCATATGTCAGTGAAAACAGCCACATTTCATTCATAGAAGTTAAATGAAAAGATGGAAATGAAATTATTCTTATTCTGCAAAAACCATACAAATGCATAGGTTACTGCTGCTCTTAAATCTGGACAGCTGCACAATGAAATGATTGTTCCATCTTCATCCAGATCACCAAACAATCCTTGGCTTCTTTGCTCTGTATGCTGTTGACAAGCATGCTAGAAGGTAGGTATGGACAGTGAGCAACGGTGACATCAAAGACAGACCTACGTCATCATTATCATGCTTCATGGCATTATTTCAGGAAGAGCACTTCCTTCGTGCCTACCTTCTCCAGCAATCCCCTTCAGGTTCAAGTACAAAATGATTCCTCATTTGACTGCCTGTATCAAAAACAGTTCTCTCAGCCATTTGTAATTATTGAAAGTTGATGAATCCCTACCACCATACACTCTTCTGATGGGAGGTGCCTGAGGAATCATGCAGTCATTATGAATTCTTGTTCTTTTTCCAAAACACTCACACTTTGGCTCACAACTGTAACTCCAGTTCCAAGGGATCTGACACCTTTTTCTGGGCTCCTCTGATGCTCATATATCCATGCAGGCATATGTTCGGACACATCAAAAATAAATCTTCAAAGTAAGAAAAAGAACAAAGGGCATCAGGGCTAGGTAGATGGTTCAGTGGGTAGAGTGCTGACTTTGAAAGCATGCGAACCTGAGCTCAGGCCTGCAGACCTAAGGGAAAGCTGGACAAGAAGCTCACCTGGAACTCCAGCATAGTAGTGGAGGAAACAGATTGATCCTCAGACCTTTCCGGTCAGTTGGTCTAGCTAAGTGTTCATACCAGGATCAATGATAGACCATGTCCAAATAAATAAGATGGAGAATAATACAGGAAGATACCCAGTGTCAATATCTAGACTCCATGTATACCTGCAAGCATGTCTTTGTATAACCACACACATTCACATACCCACATGAATATATGCATACAACACACATGGAAGAATGAAACACTGCCAGCTCATATAATCACAAAGGAGGATAGAGGGCTAGTCTGCAACAGAAATGCTTCCTTAATATATCCATTAATCCATTCTACTATGACATGGGGCAACTCTAACTAAAATAGAAAATGAGCATTTATTAACACAAGATGAACATCCACAATCCAAGTATCCAAAAGCAAAGATGCTCAAAAACTGGACACCTTTGACACAGTCATGCTTCAAGTGGGAAATTCCACATCTGACCTGACCTCATGTGACAGACCACACTCAAAACAAAGGTCAAAATGTGGAATAGGAGCTGAGAGATGGCTGTGTGGACAAGAAAGGTTTGTTGTGAAAGCATGAAACCTGAGTGTGGGTCCCAGGCACCCACATAAAAGAGAAAGGACCAGAAGGGTCAGATGCTTAACTTCAACCCCTATGCTGGAGACTGGAGCAGCTAGATTCAGGATAGTTGGACTTTGCTGGATAGCTAGTCTAGCCAAAATTGACAGCTCTGGGTTCAGTAAGGGACCCTGTTTTGAGAAAATAAAGTAGAAAATAATAAAGCATGACACCTGACATTCTCCTCTTTTGGTCTCTACGTGTAGCAGATGCATGAGCATGCACACACACACATGCACGCACACACACACACACACTCACACACAGAGTGTTGTATAAAATTACTTTCAGGATGTGCCTATACAAGGTACCTGATGTCTAGATGTGGAGTTCATTCCAAGTTATTTCATTATAGATATACACATAGTCCAAAGCCAAGATACCGTCTGGTCTTAATCATTCCAGGCCATTCAGCCTGCATTTCCTTTTCACTGTTGTGTTCCAGAGTTCTCCAGAGAAACAGAACCAAGTAAATGGAGGGAGGTGAGGAGAAAGAGACCATCAAGTATGTATTTTAAGAGATTAGTTCATATAATTTTGGACAAAAGAGCTCAAATTCTGTTTCACAGGCCTGTGGACCATCAGCTCCAGCAAGACAGCTATAGTAATTTCTGAGACAGACTTCCTTCTTTCCTGGGGAGATCTGTTCCTCCAGTCAAGGCCTTTAACTGATAGACTATAGGTTATTCATAAGACTCATTGGTATAGTGAACTTATATAAAATGCCGATTCTGTTTGTAAAATACTTTTCCAGAATCTAGATGGGAACATGGTCAAATGAATGGCACCAGAGCCTAGCCAGATTGATATAGGAAGATTACCACTTCCTGTGGGTAAAGTCTTCACAGACCTTTCACTATGTAAACTGAGTGTTTTGCCCCAGTGAAGGGCACTGAAGTTGTCTCTAGCATTCTTGCCCAGTATGCTATGGATAGACAGAATCTTGTGTTAAAGTAATAAAAGTACAAACACACACACACACACACACACACACACACACATACACACACTCATGCACGCTCTCAGGGCAAGCCTGGCTAAAGAGAGTTCCCTTGTTTCTTAAATGCAGTATCATTGGTGGAGTGGGGGTAAAGAACTTGATGTATTAATTGGCTTTCATCACACTAGCAAAATACTTGAGAGGAGCCTTGGAGGTTCCACTCTAAGATCCATGGTTCCATTCTTTTGAAATGGTGGCAAGATAGGACACCATGGGGAGAAAGTTACACGGGCAAAACAAAGCAACTCACCTTGTGACTCAGGAAGCAAGAGTAAGGAGGATAAGAGGAATAGATAAGAGGAAGGAGACCAGGGACCCTAATTCCTGTTGAGGATTTGCCTCCAATGATCTCAAGACCCTCCCCACCCAACCCCACACTCTAAATTCTACCTTTTAAAGGTTCCATCACACCCCAAATTCCCATCTTTTGGACCAAGACTTAAGTCATAGCAACCGATTTCCTTGCAATGCACATGCTTGGTCTTACTACAGAAAACGTAACCCTTGGCCAGCAACACTGACTTAATTTGCGGTTTTATTAGCAAGTCAAGGCCCCAGATTCCACCTACAGCTGCTAAGTGGGAGTCATCCTAGTGGGAATCTGCAGTGAACAAATTATCATAATCTGTGAAACGAATTATCATAAACACACAAGTCAAACCAAGTCCTGAGCTCACACCTCTATAGGTAAGAATTGGAGGCAGGATGGGGTGGGAGATGGCTGGATTCTATACTCAGAGTCTAAGAACTCTGGTTTGGTATGAAACCAACTGGCATGAAACAGTAGGGCTCTTGTTTGAATGCTTGACAAAAGAAGGCATTTCAAGCTCACCAGTGGGTCTGTCTGCTCAGCTTCCTTTCATTGACATTGTTGAAATGAGATCTTTCCTTCATCATCTATTGTAAGCTGACTTGCTCTTTCCTTCTGGAGGCTTCCACACTCCCTCTCATGACATATGTTTATTTGTTTATTCTTCTTTCATTGTTATATCCCTACCAAAGTTTCCCTCCCTCCTCTCCTCCAAGCCCTCCAAGTCACCTACCTTTCCTCTCCCCCAGATCCATTCTTCCTCTCTTTCACTTCAGAAAAGGGCAGCCCTCTAGGGATATCAACCAAATATGGCAAAACAAGCTACAATAAGATTAGGTACATACCCTCATGGCAAGGCTGGATGAGGCAACTCAGTAGGAGGAAAGAGTCCCAAAAGCAGGCAAAAGAGTCAGAAACAGTCTCCACTCCCACTGTTAGGAGTCCCACAAGAACGCCAAGCTACATAATCATAACATATATAGAGAGGACCTAGGTCAGACTATCCAGGCTCCCGGATTGTTGGTTCAGTCTCTGTGAGCCCCTATGAGTCCTGATTAGTTGATTCTATGGGCTGTGTTCTTGTGGTGTTCTTGACATCTCAGGCTTCTACAATATCCCCTCCCTCTCTTCCATGGCGTTCCCTGTGCTCCACCTAATGCTTAGCTGCATCTACTCCTATCAGTTGCTGGATGAAGCCACTCTGATGACAGTTTTTCTAGGCTCGGTCTATAAGTATAGCAGAATATCACTAGGAATAATTTCATTGACTCTCTTTTCCACTTCTGTGTACTTTGTCTCGTTATGTTCTCCAGATTAGTGGTGGAAAAGA
>JADRCH010000198.1:2338329-2356234 GCA_019843965.1 Rhynchomys soricoides
CTGTGTACTTTGTCTCGTTATGTTCTCCAGATTAGTGGTGGAAAAGAATGTAGCTGTTAGAAAATGTATAAGCACCAAAACCAAAACAAACAAACACAAACAAATTTAATATTCAAACCCAAACTTCTGATTAAAAGCAAACACACTTTCTCCATCTCTTTCTGTTAGATGATTTAAGTATTTCTGAGAGACCAGTCTTGGGTAGATTATTAGAAAAGCAACTCTGTCACTAAGTACATTTTTGCTGAAGTGCAGAAGGCTAATAGAATGATTCATTAATTTGTTCGGTAATTATTCAAGGGGTAACTCACTGCCACTTAGTGACAGGCTTGCTCTTTGGTGGCTGAGACCAGAGAAACTGCTCTCTCTGCTAGAGAGGCATGTCAGCAGTCAGAGCTCAGCTCAGTACCCAGGAGCTGGCAGCGCAGGATGATGGTGTCTGGTCTGTAGGTTTAGGAAATCTCTACAAAGCACTTTGCAATTTGCAGCCCCAAAATAACCAAGTAATGTTTAAATCACGTTTAGGGAGATAGTCTTAGATCAAGGGCCTTTCCTCTGAAATCTCTCAATCCAACCCTGCTAGTGATGTGGACACTTTCAATGGCAGGTACACAGATGCTAGATCTAGCCATCACCCTCATAGGGAACATCACACACCAGCACTGAGCTTGGCTTTGGAAAGCCTCAACTGGAGTAAGGAACCTTCTGGATGCTTCTACTCAGGAATGTTATCCTAGAAACATCAAGAAATCGGAAGAATGACCTCAGGAAAGGAGACACCAGATGCCTGCAAGCCATTATGTAGAAATAATCTTAAATTGTCTCTTATGGCCCTAGACTCTGCTGTCAGCTCAATGAGCAAAATCTGGGAAAGCAGGTGGCCTCAGAATGGGCCAAGAAGAGCTAGCCTGGAGGAATTCCATGCTGCCAACTTTTTGCCGAGTCCCAACTCATGCCTGGAGGCCAGTTGGGTTTGGTAATGGTGTGACCCCATCCAAGCCACAGGACTTAGACACTGAGCCAGATCTAGGTCTTTGATGAGCCACTTTCTCTTGGACATTTTAACAGCTCAATGGAAAATTCTTGGGGACCCAATTCCTGAAGCCTGGCAAGACAAATCATTAAGTTAAGTGATGCCACCTGCATACTTCATTTCATCTGGAAAGCTTTTCAAGTCAGGTTTGTTTGTTTTTTTTCTTTTTAGTGTGAGCATCTGGCTACCAGATGCCAGTCTCCACTCTCTGAATTACATTGGTAGTTTAGCCTGGGGGTAATTTAATGACCAATCTTCACTGAAGTTGGTGCTTTGGAACTTCTAGGCTGAACTCGGACTGTTATGTGACATTTAGATTTAGGACGATGGAAGCTGTAAGGAGGAGAGAGGGTAAAGGTATGCTCAGAAACCTTCCTGGGGACCAAGTGATTGCAGCCAACAAAACTTTATAATTTTTCATTTAAAACACTGTTTATAGAGTAAATAAATAAAAATAAGTATATAAAATAAGACCATCTTACAAGTAATAATTTATAACAACTACCAAATTGCAGTCCATTTTAAGACTTTTAGTGTTTATCAGAAACATATTTGCATGCAACTGAGCTGAACTCATCCCAATTGATGCTTCAAAATCAATCAAGTCTGATATTTGCCAACTATTGCAGCATGCATTGTTTGGAAGAGCATATGTAAGCTGAGTTAAAGAATCCAAATTCTCTTTTCCCAACTGACCCCCCGATGCTCCTGGAGACTGGATCACCAACCAAAGAATACACATGGAGGGACCCATGGTGCTGGACACATATGTAACAGAGGGTCTTGTTAGACATCGGGGGAAGGAGAGGCCCTTGGGCCGAAGGGTGTTAGATATCCCAATATAGGAGAATGCCAAGGAAGGAAGATGAGAGTGGGTGGGTGGGGGAATACCCCCATAGAGGCAGGGGGAGGGGAGGGAATAGGGAGGTTCCAAAGGGGAGATCTGGAAAGGGGGAAACATTTGAAATGTAAATAAAGTATGAAAAAATTTTTTAAAAAAAAAAAGAATAAAAGCATCCCAATTCTCAAGATAATTGTGGAAACTATTTTTAAGAGCATAATCATTTTAAATCAACTTTATTTCACATTATGTCCTAGTTAGGATTTCCATTGCTGTGAAGAGACATCATGACCAAGGCAATTCTTATAAAGGACACTATTTAATTGGGGCTTCCTTATAGATTCAAGGTTCAGTCCATTATCATCATGGCAGGAAGCATGGCAGCATCCAGGCATACATGGTGCTGGAGGAGCTAAGAGTTCTATATCTTGTTCTGAAGGCAAATAGGAGAAGACTGTCTCCCACGTTGCTAGGACACACTTCCTACTCCAACAAGGCTACACTTCCTAATAGTGCCAATCCCAGGGCCAAGCATCCCTAATGGTGCACTCCCTGAGCTTCCAAGAGCCATCTAGGAGAAGATAAAAATTAGCAGGTGATCTTCCTGAGATTCTGTCATGGACCAAAATCTACATTGAATTTGCTTCTCGAGAAAAGGCTGAGAAGATTATATCTGAGGAAAGATTCCTGCTATTGATATGCTTTTCTTATTAAATATACCACAGTCACTAAGTATTGACCCACCCCTTTGGGCAGATTTCTACAGACCTGAGAAGATGTACTATCTTGCAGTTATGCTATATAGACAAAATGATTCTATAGAATTCTTGACTTGATTCAAATAATTTTAGGAAGGAAGTCTTTAGAGATGGTCTTAGTTGTTAGAAAGATGTAATAAATTCAGAATCAAGAATAGTATGTGCTCACTCCTCAGAATAGTAAGTAAAGGCTGCATAATAAGAAATACAATGGGCTTTCATAATCACACTAAAAAGAGAAATAGACACGGGACAATTTTGTGTTCAAGGAAAAAACATTTAAATTCAAGGATAAAGTCACGGGTGTGTACTATGATAATGCAAGGCCATGTGAAAACTGTTGCTTTGAACTTTCAATGAGTATATTACAATGAAACACTGCCTTGAACTTGATATCCTTCCATAACTCCCATTCTATGAACATTTTACCTCTGAGATAATTTTCAGAGGAACATTTTGTCTAAGAAGGTCTAAAAGACTACAGAAAAGAACTAAAGTTGATGGTTGAATGGTTTGGCTTGGGGAGCTTTGACCCATCCAGCCATCAATCCCGCCATCCTAATGTGTATGTCTGTTTGTCTATATGCCTGTGCATAGGTGTATGTATATGTATGTAAGCATGCATGAATACTTGTGAAATTGATTGTGAGAGATGGTTGGGCCTGGCCAGAGTGTGACTGAATAAATATTTGAGTGTATATGTGTCTATGAATATTTGACTGTATAAAGCATCTTAATTCTTTTACTTTCCTTCCTTTTTGGTTCACAAAGAGTTAATGAGCTTATGCAAAGAGGAGCTTATGCTCCTTACCAGAGTAAGGAGCACTAGCAATAAATCCTTTTACTTAATTCCCTGCTGTTAAACAGTGTGTTAATAGCCAGATTTTAGTGCTTATTAAAGCACAAATATGAAAAAGTTAAGAAAGAATTAAGTTTTTAGTGCATCATGAAGCACAGAATTTTAAGTTCTTAGCACAGAACAGTAAGAAAGAGCTAAGTTTCCCTAGCGCTTACTTAAGCATAAAGAGGTAAATAAAGCAGAGAGTTATAATGCTTAATAAAGCACAGAGTCTAAGAGAAAAGAAGCCAGCGTTTTTTACCCATGGAATAAGCAAGAAAGCTTTTTAGAATCTTTTAGAAGTTATCAGCAAGCATTCAATACAGGTAGAGAGCTAGAAGGCCAGAGACCATCAGTCCTTAAAGCAACATTCGATGATGCTGTGTCCTACTTCAAGCTCATTCCAGGCCAGGCAGGCTCCCAGCACTGGGCCAAGCTTATGCAAACCACCATACATTATAACAAAAGACAAACTTGTCACATGGATAATTCAGAGTTGTGACAACTCTTTATCATTGTAACCCTAACAACAATCAAAATATAAAATGTTCCTAGGGGCTCCACACTTTCCCTGAAGGCTCCGAGCTTCCAGCTTCTCCCCTACCCCAAGTCTAGGCAATCACTGATCCATTATGTAAGATTGATGAACCTTTCCTTTCCTAGAATTTCATGTCCTTGAATCATTCCAGCATATTCTCTTTTGTATCTGTCTTCTTAGTGCTTTCATTTATCTGTGTAACACATGGCAGTTATCCGACTTTTGTTCTGAATAGTATTAATTGCAGAAATTTGACTCAATTTGTTTATTCATTCACCCATTATGGAATTTGGGCTCTTGACTGTGTTCTAGCTGAATACATACATAGATAGATATAATATAGTATGTTGTGGGTGGATATATTTATTTCCAGATTTTCTGCTATTAATTGGGCTGCTAGTAATATCTTTAGTTTCATCTTAAATCCATATTCTTTCAATTGTTTGGGGTAATGTTACAGTTTGAATATGAAGAACTTCTTCCTATGAGGCCACTTATCCTGCCGGAAGGTCTCCCAGCATGGGCTCATCTAAACCTAATTATCTCACAGAGATCCTATCTCTAAATTCTCTCCCTTTGAGAATTAAGGCTTCAACATCAGAGTTTGAGCTAAAATATAATTCAGTCTATATTAGCCTCATCATAGCAAATCATATTGCTACATAGTGTATGTATGAACATGCCTCTTTTGAGAAACACCAAGGTGTTACATAAAACTCCTTTAATCCATTTTGTGTTGAGTCAAAGCAGCCCTTAATCCCTTTTCTGGAGCCATCTTTGTTGAGCCAATGAGCTCTGAGAGACTCTGTCTCCTACATTTCTATCCCCTCCAAATGCCATCATCAGCCTGGGGACAAAGCCTCCCATGCATAGACACATAACTAAGACACAATCCGTGTTCTTCCCAGAACTCTATGTGGTGTTCATCACCTCCATCTCCTCGCAAAACCTTCCAGAAAGCTGCACCTCTCATCAGTGTTGGAGGCTGAATTTATGTTGACGCATCCCAAGAGCAGAAGTTACCCAGGAAGGCTTCACCACATCCATGCTACCTCTATTGTAAGTTTTGATGACATTTAAAATTATACATTATTATATACCTCATGTTTTGGGACTGCTAGCTTTTCTTCCAAATGCAGTTGAGTGCTTTTGATTACAGATTCAAGCTTATGCCACAGAATATGATATAAACTTAAAGAGCCACTGTTATCAATGAAAATGTATTATGTCAAGTTTTGGCTTATTCCAAAACAAATTTGGATGTTTATCCTCTCATAGGTTTATATAACCTTATGTCTTAACCCCTTATGAACTCAAAGATTCACACTTCATAACTAGGAATAATCTTGTTCTTGAAGGCAATATAAGAGTTGAGCCAAAGATCCTGTCCATCCCTAAAACTAAATCCAAGAAAAAAAAAAAAAAAAAACCATGTTTTCTTGGCTTTCTTCCCATTTCCGCCTTCATTCTGGCAGCAGGCTGCCATCAGAGCACAAGCATCTCATTTTCTCATCATCTATCTCTTGCCTTGTCAGTATTCATAACCTACTAACATCCTGTCCCAAACATCATATCTGGTAGCACTTAGAAATTGTTTGAAAAATGTATAAAACATATAAAAACATGCCCCATACCTAAACTGTTTGACCGCAGTTTTTGCAGCATAACCTTCCAAACACTCTTCGTTGGGGAGCTACATGTAATAAATAAATTCCAGATATTATGTGAGGCATAGTAGATACCAGAGACTTACAAGAAAGTTTAAAACATGACCCTAGTCCTTGAAAAACACGTGCTTTAGCACCAAATAAAACCACACACATGGAGAGCCATGACATGAAGCAGGAAGTGGTAAGTACCCTCTGTGCAAAATAAATGACCAAAGCTTGAAAGAATGGAGTGTCCTTGTAAGTAATTGCTTATTCTACCAAGAGAACTATGCAAGCAAGAGTTAGTATCAAAGTAAGACGTAGAGACAGGCTTTTATTACTAGCTGAGCTGGACACCTTTGGGCTTGGGAGGAAAGCTGCTTTGGAGACAGAATTGAAGCATAAGACCCGTGCTTTGACTTAGTAGTAAGCATTATCTGTCTCTATTGCTCATTTCAAAATGTGTAAAGTTGCCAAGCCTAGTTTCTTAATAAACTAAGAACACCAGAGATACAAAACAGAATGAAAGGATGGTGGTGTCCTCCTCTGTTAAAGTGGCTTTCTTGTACCTATAAGAAAATATAAAGTTTAAAACCCACCTCTTCTGGAATAAACATGAGAAGAAGACTGTCTCATCCCATGAAAGATACACAGTTCCCTGGCATGCCCATAGAGAAAGAGAATTCCTCCAGAGGAACTATGGATTCCCCCACTGTGATCCATTCACAATCCTCCTCTGTTGGAGGACAACTGGACAAGGGCAAGAAGATAATGCAAAGAAAAGACAGTAGGCAGCTCTCAACGAGCTGATCAGATGAACAGAGAGAAGAGAGGCAGAACTGCCCTCCCTCTTCCTACAGCACAGTCTTTCCTTGAATGTGCTCTTCATGGTCTTTTTATCACTAAGAGCTTCTCAGAACTGCATTCTGTAAATCAAGGGTTTGTTGAAAAACTTGGAGCATTTTACCTATAAGTAGATTGAACACATCCCTCCTACATCTGTGTCCTATGGTTTGAATGTATCCCCAGCAGAGGACCATGTGCTGAAATCTTGTTCCCTGTGTGATAGTGCTGCAGGGACTGGAACCTTTAAAAGGTGGGACCTAGTGGAAGAAGTAATAGATGACTCACTATCTCATTGGAGATACCACTATTTGGGAAGAGGTGAGCAGTACCCATAAGATCCCAGTTACATCTCACAAGAATGATTTATTGGAAATCAGGCCCATTGCACATAATTCATCCTTTCTGCATTTACCTGGACCCTTTTGATTATCTACTATACGGTGACAAAGAAAAGATACTAATATGCCATATGAGCCCTCTAGTCACCACCCAACCTTACTCACTGCATTACTGTATCCAAAACCAGCCTCATAGACCATGTCTTTAGTGTCCTTAGTACATTGACTCTGAGCAGGAGAATGACCTGAACCAATCACTCATCAGCAATCTTACATAAGCAGTCTCAAAGAGACATATGTTTACTTCTACTTAGGAATCTTATACAATTGCCTGGGGGTACATATAATTGTCTGACGGAGGAAACAGATGAAGCAGAGTCAGTTGCCACAACATTGTAAATTCAGCTCCAGCCAAACAGCTATAAGTGGGCCTCATCAAATTCCAGAAGAATTGCCTAAGCTGTGATGGACGAACTCATCAGAACAGCCCAGACAATCTGTAGATGTATGAAGAATAATCCACAGCTAACATTTTCAGTGACTACGTTTTCGAAGAAGTTAATGTTAGGAATAGTTCATTGATATACATTCCTTGGAAATTCCTGTATTCATTTTACTAGATATCCTTATTATGGACCATTGCAAAGTTTGGTTTTACAGACAATAACCCAAGGAAACACTGGCGTAATAAAAATTGTAATAATGCAAGTCCCATGAGGACACTAACTTTAGAAATACAGCAAAGAAAGGACAGGAAAGATGTGGTGGTGGGTGTTTTGATAAAGAGGAAAGAAAACCAATAATATATGTTTAAAGCCTTAAGCACTTGGGAGGACTGTTATTAATGACATAGCAGTGCCATTCTGGAAGAGTCCATTTAAAAGAAGATAGTTTAGGCTTGAATATTAAACCTGAGGGATTGAACTGTTTCCAGGAAGTGAGCACCAATAGGCATCAGAAAAGAACCATGCTGCACAAACGGTGAGGTGATCCTATCGATTCTAAATCAAGAATAATTGACTGAAAAATGATTCTGCATATGGATGCCTCCAAGTGATGAATCTACATGATCACATACCCAGAGGCCAAGGATGAGAAGGTGCCTTCTCAAGGATAAGAGGATGCCTTCTCAATATTTAAAGTGCCTTTTCAAGGGTGAGAGAAGACTTGAATTGTATCTCAAATGTTGACTCTTTGGTCACCTTACCATACTCCTCAAGAGACATTTAGCCATTGATATTGACTCACTGGGGTACAGCCAACCAAGCTGGCAGCCTAATTGAAATCATGTTTCTTAAAGAACAGATGCAAAAGCCAGACTCACTGGACTTGAGGAAAGGTGGAGTAGGTGGGGAGAGAAGGCAAAAAGTTACTTTTGAGTGTTTGAAGCTTTGTATTTGTGGAGAAAGGGGCAAGCATATTTGACATTGCTCGGAGATGTTTTGAGGCTTTCTGACATGGAACCCCCTTCCCCTGAGAAAGGTTAAATAGAAATAGTATGGACACCTGTCAAAACTTTGCAGATGACCATGAAAATAGTGAAGGGGTAAATTAGAATATCCTCAAGATTTCTTCCAAATATGTAGTTTTGCAGCCTACAGTCAATTTTTTCTGGTCTTGCTCTATAGTTTTGACTCTATAATAAGCTGATCTGTTACCCTTAATCACCAAGATAGTGAAAAAGGCACCTTCATATTAGTTCTCTGCCAGACAGTTTTCCATTACTGTAACAAAATACCTGTGTTAGTAAACTTACAAAGAGAGTAGGTTATTTTGAGTTATAGTTTGGGAAATTTCATGCTATGTCTGGTTGACAGAATGTGGGGGAGGCACTGTAGTAAGCAGAACGGTCCACTTCATACCAAAGAAGTGACATGAGAGAAGCATTTCTGAATCCCACAATCCCCTTGGGGTAACATGCCAGAAACATGTCAAAAACATAAAGCTCTCACATGAGGCTCCATCCCTTAAAGGTCCAGACAACTCTGTAATACTACTGTGAGGGCAAAATCAGCAAATGAGTCTGTGGAGGTCATTCCAGATCCAAACCACAGCACCCGCCAAGATTAAAATCCATGATGGGAGAGAAAGAGCCTACAAACCCCAGAAATGACTTTGGTCTTTCTGTGTCCTCAGTGGCCAAGAGCAGCAAGCATTACATCATCATCTGTGTATAGTGGGACATGGAGGAGAGGCTGCACCTCCTGAGTGCCTTCCCTTGACACTAGGACTCATCCTTCTCTATCACTCTAATCACAGATCATGTAGTTCATCTCTGATCTCCAAACTTAACAATGTCTTCCCAAAGGAAGTTGGGGTTTCCTGGCAAGATGTGTACCTCCTCCTAGCCTCTTTCTTCATGTCTGTGGGTAATTGATAGAACTTGGCAGAGATTTATTAGAAAATCCAGGTGAAGCTACCTGGGTTTCAAGATATAATTGGAAACTTGGCTGGCTGCAGCATGTGAGCCGAGGGTAATCAAAGTTAACCATGAAAGCTCAAAACCTAATACATAAAAATATCTGAACATTATAATCATATTCTGAGAAGGGCAGACGTGCTTTCTGAGTAAAAACAACCTGCTGTGTTTTATAAAAGCTTTCAGAAGGAACCAGAACTTACCTCAATATCTGTCTCGCAATCAGGCTAAGGGGACTGAATGACCTACCAGGGTTCTCTTCACTTGCTAAGGGGGATGAATGCATAGCCTACAAAGGTATTCTTTTGCTTGCCCTGGAGAAACTTTTTGGCAGCATTCAAGAGTTTGGATGGATTGGGGGAACTAGACAGTCTATACACGAGTTGATGCCTGACTTCTTACTAGCTTTGTGACCATGATCTAGTTGCTTAACATCTCTGTGCTTCAAGTTGTCCATCCATAGAAGGATTGTGTTAGTATTTGCCCCATGGGACTGTTAAGAGAATAAAACAAGTTAATAAAATTAAAAATAGATAGATTATGGACATAATAAATAAGTAGACATAAATAAAGAGACATAATAGCTAATAGGACAGATTGCTAGGTAATAGATGACAGATTACACAAGAGAAAACTTTTGGAAAAGATGTTTATTTATTATTGTTGTTGTTGTATAAATTGTGTTGATGGATTCATGGTTCTACAATTTCTTCCAAACTCTCTAAGGTGCATATCTTAAATATTTCTAGAATTCCATCTGATCACTACATTCAGATCAAAGGTCTTACTTCATGTCTTAATCTAGCAATCTGGAAACTTAAACAAAAGTATATAGACAAAACTATCTCTGTCTCTGCCTCTCTGCCTGCCTCTCTCTCTCTCTCTCTCTCTCTCTTTCTCTCTCTCTCTCTCTCTCTCTCTCTCTCTCTCTCACACACACACACACACACACACACAGACCTACAAAAGGTACAGCAGCATAGTATAACCACCATAAAAATCCTCACTCACAAAAGGGTGAGAACATAGGCAACAGTTATTGATACCTAGTCTGATAGGCAACAGTTATTGATACCTAGTCTGACAAACCAAACAGTAAAGCACCTGCCCATTCATGGACAAAAGAGAGGCTTGGACCTGCCCAATGGGAGATCCATATGTCCACTGCTCTCTGCATTGCTCTCTGCATTGCTCTCTGCATTTCTTTCTGCATTGCTCACTCTCTGCTGCTGACGTCACTTCCTTTTGGTAACACCCCCAACTGCAGCTTTTCTCTTGGCCAGAGAGTTAAGTATTGGGGAGTGTGCCTTCACATAAGCCTGTATTTCATATCCCGCCTGTAGAAGAAGTTGTTTTCAGGCTTGAAAAACATTCTGAATATAGACTTACAGAAGTGCCAGCAATAAAATCTGTAATATAGGCATTTTAGACCATCAAGATATTGGTAGGTTCCTTCAAACCATAAAATGGGTGTTCCTTCCCCCAGATCCCCTTTACCCTTTATTTGGGTTTATATCTTGACCATTTCTGCCCTGGCATGGTTTCATTCTCAAAACACCTTGCCAGCTGCACCTAGCAGTGGCTGGACACACAATGTGTGTCTTCTCCCATCCCTTTCCCCTAGAGCTAAAAGGTTATTTACCACACATTGCCTTCCAAGTTATTGTTCTTATCAAGGACACCAAAGGTTTTCTAGTCCAATCCATAGGCTGTTGGCTTTTCACCTCTGTATTCAGTCTGTCACTCTCATCCATTGCCACCTACTACCCCTGAGTTAAGAGTTTTGATGGAGCAGCATCCATGTCTATTACCTACTTTGGCATTGGTCAGGATGCTCATGCTAGCTTCTGGGGTAAACATCATAAGATGACTTACTAAATCCCTAAGGCATAGAAAGGCGTCTGATTAGCACTCATCAAACAAATACTTGATAGTATGCGTATGGACAAAACCCCACTGTGTGGCACCTTGGTACTTATACTTTCTTATTTTCATTTGTTTTAACTAAAGCCACACATCCAGGATTACAGAGAATGTGGATCCAGCATGTGAGCTCAGTTCCGACACTGTGCTCTGTACCTTGAGATCACTTCCCAGCAGAAATGCAAGCAAAGGAGGCCCTATTACTTCTCTGATTCTCAGTATAGAAAACTTAAAGGTTGTTCATTTCTCTGTAGGCTTAGGTCATTGCTGTTTGTACTTATTATTTATATACTATAAAAATATTTTAGATGCTACCTATTGTGTAATAGTTACTTGATGGGTCTCTAAAACACAAGGGAAGGATCAATTGCCTTTGGAATAATGAGGTTCTATTCCTAAACTAGTTTGCGTAATTCTGTGCAGTGAGCACACTTAATGGAATGTGTCCATGTCGATGTTTCTATTCATTCTTGAATGGTCTATTTGTCTAATGATGCTTTCTATTCATTGAGGGAGTTTTATTGCACAGATAGTCATTAAGTTTGTCAATGTCATACATTGTTCTATGTTGATTCCTAGACAAATTATGAAATTTTGATCATTTTGAAGGGGAGTGTGTATGCAAATCAAAATTGATGCAAACTGTTTATTGATATAAACACAAGCATCACTCCTTTAGTGTTTACTGAGCCCAGGTTACTTAGCAGGCACTAAGCAAGATCTGTCTTGATATATACCATAAAATACTTTTAAATCAATATTTAAAAGTTTGTTATAATTTTAATTCACGTGTGTGTGTGTGTGTGTGTGTGTGTGTGTGTGTGTGTGCTGACAGTGGGAAGAACTCGATAGTAAAATGTAAAATACAGTCACCAAGTAAAATGCCAGAAAATTTATTCTGGTTACAGGCTAAAATATCAGAAGATTTATTCAATTACAGAGACATAATTTGCAAAGTATGTGTCCTTCCTAGATTTATAATACACATGTGGACTAATGCTTAAACAAGACTAATGTAAATAACATCATCTTAAGTAGTTTTCTGTTTCACGAAAACACTGGTGATAAATTAAGGTCAAATCACAAAGAAACAATCCTGTTGACACAATTCCACTGATTGAGCCCCTTTTCCTAACTTGCTGAATAAAAAGTCCTGAGTGCTTCAGGAAATGATGCCCGCTAATCTCTAATTCCACTTGAAAAGGCTTCAGGGACTCAAATCCACACAGTGCAAACAGTGATGTCTGCAGAGAGATGGAAAATCCTCCAGATACCTGAGACCCTTGCTTTCCATCTGCCTCCGTCTGGGGTCTGTAGAAGAACCTTGCCCACTCCTCCTCATCCCTAACGAGTGTATATAGTAAACTCTTTGAAATGTGAGTATTATGGGAAGGATCGCAGTTGCTTTAAATTATAGAAGTTGGCAAGTGCCTGGGAGAAGTGGGAGGTTGTTTAAGCAGAGAAAGACAGTTGCAGAACTTCGTCCGACAGCATGAGCTCGCTCTCCACACACATCCTTTACTTTTCTTCAAAACACTTCTCTGCATTGTTGTGGAGCAGCTTGAGTAATAAACATATTTCTCCTTTGAATATTTTTTAATGGTTTCTAAATTCATGGGAGAACCCAAGCAAGGAAGTCTCATGTTTGGGAAGGACGTCTGAACCCAGCAATGCCCAGGAAAGGTAAGTGACCGTTTTCACTACAGCCTTTCCCTTTCCCCCTCCTGTATGGACTTTATCAAAATATTTGCAGAAAGACCTACAGACAGCTACTTGTAAGGAGGTGGAGGGACCTGTGGATAGAATGTCAACAAATGATAAATCAGAGGGTGAACTCAACAGCGGTGTCTCTCCTACTTTCTGTTCCGCTTGATGTAGTAAACGTCTATGTATGGAAGTGCTGCTTCTCTTAGAAAAAGTCAGAGGGCTCTCTAAAATCCCCAGACTCTGAGCATAAGCTGTTCTGTGTGCAGTGGGGTAATATATGGTCTAATTTCAGTATTTATTTTTCTACAAAACTTGACTTCCAGAACTGAGTGAGTCTTAGAACTCGGGAAACTTTCTCATAGATTATGGTACTAAAATGTCTCTCAGTCGTGGTTACTATGACTTACTGTTTTGTGGAATATGTTTACTTACAGTTAAGTAAACCATTTGACTTTCTTGTCAGAACCTACGAAAATGTTACTAATATTAATTTTATCTCCCTGGAGGGTAAAAGAAAACAAGATAGTTGAACAGGACATTTTTAGCTTAAGTCAAAGTCGGCTGAGGGTGTCCTTATCTGAGTAGCATGTCTGATTTGTTAATTGTGCCTTCAGATAGCTCTCATGTTTTTCTATGCATTGGTCATCTGAGAAGCATCTTGGGGTGGAGAGACATGTGATCATTCTATGCCTCTTTCTATTTCCGGGAGAAACTCTGTTATCAGTGAGTTCCTATTTTTCAAAGTCAGAATTCCAGGTGGAAAAAAGAAAAAATCACCAGATATTCACTGAGATCAGAAGATGGATCTTGCAGACTAAAATTTTTAGCCTAGCTCTGCATCCATTGCTCATTGTGCAAACATATGTATCTGCTTGCAGGGAGAGGTTAAAGAACTGTAGGTTTCATTGAGCTGGGGTGGTTGGGACATAGAAGTGACCTCAGTTTGCAAGGCCCACTGGTGTAGAAATATTAGTAATTAAGGCAGTTAGGTCTGGGAGGGAAAAGGAGGTATTGCTATAGTCGCCATCTCCAGCTAAGAAAGCACTTCTCCGTCTTGTTATTTTTTCCTTCTGCATCAAAGTCTAGTTACATAATGATGATCGTTGTGGCTTCCCTTGCCTTGAGATCTTGATGATTACGGTCAGAGTAAAGGCAACACTGTATAAAAAGCAAAGAGGTGACTATAAGTTCCTGGAGAAGTAGTAAGGGACAACATTTGTTAGCTCCCTCCCTCCACCCGTAAAGGGTGGGGTAAGTAGCCCACAACAGCTAATTCATAGACAGCTCCCTTCCGTCCCTTCCCTGCTTTCTTTTTCTGCCTCTACCCTCACCAGCCTACAGACCACTACGAGAGAGCTGGGGTTCAGACAGGCAAAACTATCTCCCAGTCCTTCTGGTCCACCCCTGGGCTGTAGAGGAAGCTCCCACCCTATCTGGAGGGGGTCTCCAGTACCCCACCCATGACCTCATCGCAGGCAGCTTAGAGAGCTGGATGGCCAGCGCTTGCATGGCGCCTGAGTGGACCCTGGGGATGGGTGTGGCCTAAAACTGCGCAGTATGGCATGACGTGGCTTCCCATCACGGGCTCCCACAGAGGCTGGCAGCATTTCTAGAAGCCAAACTTGCCAGATCCCACCCCAGAGCCCAAGAAGCACACCCCCACCCCAACGCACACCCCATGAAAACGAAAACAAAGGCAATCAGGGTTGCTAACAAAAATCCCCAAAGCCAGCTGACTCATCTGAGACTCAGCCACGGGGTCTTTGGGATGAAACACGGATAATGCCTTGGAAGCAGCCAGTCAGGGCTGTCTCCAAAAGGGTCTTGATGAGAGAAACCCAAGGTGATGTAATTGTGTCATTGTTACAGAATCTGGGAGAAAGAAACAGCCTCTTCCAGGAACTGAGGTATGGGTGGGTATAAGGTTAACAACTGAACGGCCAGGAGGACACCAGCTACCTGTCTGAGCTGCTTTGGTGTGAACCAGGCTTAGCCAAGTTTGTGGGGATATAGAATCAGCCTCTAGCTGGTAGTCCAGACTTGACAAGACAGGCTTAGGAATCAAAGGCTGAAGGGCTAGAAAAGTGTTCTTCAACAAGCCTTTCTAGAGGCTCCACTGTGTGCCAGGCACTTTAGCAAGGTGCTTCAAGAGCGATCTTAACATTAGCAGCCGTGCGGACATAGAAGAACGCCAAGAAATGTCCTGTACAACAGTCCATTTGGGTCAAAGAGAGATTCATGTAGCGCAGCCTTCAGAGCCTCCAAATTAGACTTTGGAGGCTGAGTTCTTCACCATGCTAAAGCAGAAGGATGGCGCGCCCTGGCACAGAGGTATAAAGGTCACCCTGGCTCTCCAATGGTGAAATATGTGGGCGGTGAATCTTTCCTCAGAGTGAGTTCCAGTGGTTGTTAGCTAGAGGACAGTCCAGAGTATTGCTTGGTCAGGCAACGTCGGGAGTGTGGAAAGCTATGGACCCCAGTGAAGCAGGGCATTTGGTTTCAACTTCACAGATGTCGGACATCAGATCCCAGTCTGCACGCTGTGTATGAACTTGGACCCATTCAGACATCGGGGTCTTCACTTGATAGATGAGAATGACAAATACATTCATCTTCTGAGAGCATTCTGAGGATGGCCTTAGAGAGTCCGAATGAGGGCCTAGGCATGACAGCTTGATAATGCCAGCTATGATCAGCAATTCTGAGTTGGGTTTCCTGCAGGACCTCTTTCTAATGTGAGCTGATTAGGATGTTTTCTGGCTCTCCATGAGTGGGATCATTAGAATCTAATGTTTTCCAAACTTAAAAAACGCAAGCATGAATCCATGCTGAAAACTAATGAGCTGAGAACAAGTGTCCTTGCAGGGCATGAGCTTTCCCGAGACTTAATAGAAATGGACTGATTTTTCACTGGCCACTTCACAGGCTGCCCTCTTCAGATGCCCCCCTGAGATCCAACTCACACCCAAGAGAGTTAACTTATAATATCCAATTTCAACTTTTAAACAGAAAGGGGTAGAAAAGTAAAAATGCTATTTGTGAGTGAACACTGGGAGTGTCAGTCTCTACCACCTGGCCAAGGACCCCACTGTGCAGCGTGTCCATGCTAAGTTAGCATCTATCTCCAGGGACTTACCAACTAAAGGGAGAGAAGACAATGTGCAGTACAGATCTGAAATGCAAATTTTAATCACTGTTACAGAGAATGTAGAAGAGATTCCAAGCAAATGAAACTTCAAAAAGAGAAAATTCCTATAATCAGAGGAGCCAGACACGTTCCTTAATGTCTGGATTATGCAGAGGATCCTGCTTGATCCTACACCACACTCATAACTTATACCACTCAGGTGGGAGAAGAAAACTCATTCCATACACAAGAAAACTGAGATCCAGAGGAACTCAGAAAACTTACTATTCTTTCAGAGTCTAAGTGCTGGGGGGAAAGGGGGGAGGCGTTGCCAATGGAACTTCGTCTGATGCCCTGGGTCCCTGGCCAGGAAAGAGTCTACAAATCAGGAAACATGTAATATGATCCCTAAAGGACTAGTGAAGACCCGTGGGTGGGACACTGAACACTAACAGTACAGGAGAGAACTGAGGAGTTGCAGGACAGCAGTCCTGACAGAACAGAAGTGCAGCCACAGAGAGTGGAGTAGCAGGGAAGATGAGCTGCAGACACGAGATTGTAATCGCAGCAAATCTTGAGTGCCAGAACACAAGGTTTGGGTGTTGTTTCTGTTGTTGCTGCTGTTTGTTTGATAGAATAACCATTAAATTTTTGCAAATAAGAAAGCAATGTGATGGTAAAAGAGAGAAAACCGTACTAGAACTACACAGTAAGACATCACTGACTGAAGCTTTTGCAGACATTATGTAGAGAGGGGTGCAGTAGGCCCAGTCTACAGAGTTCAAACCATCACGGTGGCCTTTGAAATAGCAACCCTCAGGCCTCACTGATTCACATTCCCTGTGGTCCCCCTCAATTCCAGTACAATGGATTGGGACAGGAGTTGGCCCAGGAGAGCCCTCCCAGTCTGCACTCATGAAGATGACATTCTAATCACTTTTACAGAAATCTTGAAGTATACAGTTCCCTATTCCATCACTGGGTTCCAGACTTTTACCTCATATCAAGCAGGCACATTTCCAGACAGCCTTTGACTCCACAAAAGTTTTATGCGTTTACAGCTATAGCAATTACATAATAATGGTATTGGCATGCAATGATGGGGGTGCTCGTTTTAATATATCCCTTCAGGAAGGACTAAAGTCCCTCCTCCTGGCTGACTGTCTTTTGCAAAAATAAACTCTCCTGTGTCTGAGGATTATGACAGCAGTTTGTACCACATTCCCTGAGTTTTGAATGATATGCACAGGGATTGCTTTACGAGTCTCTACAATGCCCAGTACCCCAGATGATGGCATTCAGAGATCAGGAATTAATTCCCCTTGATTCCCCAGTGCCTTACAAATGTCCCAGACCAGAATCTTAATTTACAAGTGAAGGGCTACAGGAAATGTCGCATTCCTGTACTGTCTTTAATTCAACTGAAGTCTGATTCCAAAAATCCACACCTGCAGGCCCTGAACATGAAACATTGTTGGTGCTGCCAGCCAGGTCCACCGTCTGCAGCACCAGGATCAGGTGATGACCTCAGGCAAACCTCATGCACACCAGTTAAGACAGCCCTCTCATTGACTTGTCCTTTAGGTCTTTGAATCACACTTCCAAACCCTGGCTGGGGACTGGGAATCATTGAAAAGATGGGGAAGCCGAATATCTGAGCATTACTAGGCAGCCTGGCCACAGAAATATGACAAACAGTGCTGGATAGACACACTGATTTCTCAGACTCTTCAACCCAAGTCTGGCAGATCTGGGAAAACCTTTCATCTAAACCCCTTCACTTCCCCTCCCCCACATACACATTTTTTTTTTTAAATTTTGAGATTGTGGTTTATTTACAAATTTCCAGTCCCTTTCCTCCCTCCAAGCACTCCTATATGCCCCTCCC
>JADRCH010000198.1:2356244-2371238 GCA_019843965.1 Rhynchomys soricoides
ATTTCCAGTCCCTTTCCTCCCTCCAAGCACTCCTATATGCCCCTCCCTCTTCTTCAAATTCATGACCTTTTCATCTTTAACTGTTAGTGCATGCAACATCATATATTTCTATATACAAATATATATTCTTAAATATAACCTATTGAGTTTTATATAATATTATTACTTTTTTATTTTTTCATACTTTATTTACATTTCAAATGTTTTCCCCTTTCCAGATCTCTCATTTGGAACCTCCCCATTTCCTCCCCCTTCCCCCTGCCACTATGGGGGTATTCCCCCACCCACCCACCCATCCACTCTTATCATCTCTCCTTGGCATTCTCCTCTACTGGGGGATCTAAAACCCTCAGGCCCAAGGGCCTCTCCTCCCCCTGATGGCTAACAAGACCCTCCTCTGCTGCATATGTGGCCAGCACCATGGGTCCCTCCATGTGTATTCTTTGGTTGGTGATTCAGACTCCAGGAGTATCGAGGGGTCAGGCCAGTTGTCACTGTTGCTCCCTCCCTGGGGCTGCAAACTCCCTCAGCTCCTTCAGTTCCTTTTCCAACTCCTCCATCTGGGACCTCACACTCAGCCCTACAGTTGCTGTGAAGTGACTCTTGGGTATTTCGAACTTTTGGGCTAATAATCACTTATCAGTGAGTACATACCATGTTCATTCTTTTATGACTGAGTTACCTCACTCAGGATGATATTTTCAAGTTCCATCCATTTGCCTAAGAATTTCATGAAGTCATTGTTTTTAATAGCTAAATAGTATTCCATTGTGCAAATGTACCACATTTTCTGTATCCATTCCTCTGTTGAGGAACATCTGGGTTGTTTCCAGCTTCTGGCTATTATAAATATGGCTGCTACGAACATAGTGGAACATGTGTCTTTATTACATGTTGGAGCATCTTCTGGGTATATGCCCAGGAGTGGAATAGCTGGGTCCTCAGGTAGTAGTATGTTCATTTTTCTGAGGGTCCTCCAAACTGATTTCCAGAGAGGTTGTATCAGCTTGCATTCCCACCAGCAACAGAGGAGTGTTTAATATTATTACTTATATGTGTGTTTTCAAGACGAAGCATTTGGCACTGGACAATTAATTGGTGTGCCCTCCCTTGGGGAGGGCCACCTCTCCTGCTCCCAGTTTTCCTCAGTTGCCTGAAGTTCTCTGTATAGGGCTGGAGCCCCACGAGAGCCCTTTACCCTTTGCAGTTTGGAATGTTGCTTGCTGTTGTCCTTGTGTCACTGGAACTCTCTGAAAAGAAAGGCAAAATTTTTCCCTTTCCTTGAAACAAGGAAGTGCGAACGGTCTGGCAGCATTCTTGAAATGCTGAGGGGTGGAGATGGAGAACAGCACATAAATGAACACTTCAGGAAGTGATTCTGTCATGTGACTTTTAGATATTAAATAACCACCAGAAAAACGTACACACCCCACTAGTTAATAAAACAAATTCTTCAAAGTTACAAGCTTTCACTAAGGAAGTATTTACCTTGTTCACATTAATAGTGCTCTTTTCTTAAGTGCCTGCTACACAGCCAGCACTGCACCCATACTGTGGTAACATCGGCCTTGTTTTTGGTAAGGAAAGGTGGGAGACTTGCCTAAAGACCTTTAGGTAGTATGCATATGCACACATGCCTGTGGAGGCCGGAGGACAACTTGGATATTGTTCCTCATGAGACATTCACTTTTATTTTCTTTGAGAAAGGGTCTCTCGTGGACCTAAGGAGGCTAGAGACGCTGTCCACTACACTCCAAGGATCTGTCTCTCTCTCCTCAGCATCAGGATTTCATGAGCACACCACCATGCTCATTCAGCACTATTACCAGAGTTTTAAACATGGGTGGGTGCTAGAGTTAGAACTCAAGTACCCGTGTCTGTATGGCAGGCACATTACCAACTAAGCCATCTCTCCAGCCCATGAAGTAAGTATTTGCACTCAGGTCTATCTCAAAAAATAGCTACATACTTTCTACTCTGCCCCACAGAATCCCAGAAGAAATTCCTTATTTTTTGTTTAGCAATGCAGAACTCTAATCTTGGCTAATCCTTCAGTAATTACCTCCAATTAAAATGAAATGTTTTCTTATATTGTTTTATGTGTATGGATGTTTCGCCCGGATGCATATCTGTGCACCAGGTGCATGCCTCGTGCCTTGGGAGCTATTGAATCCCCTGGTATTGGAGTTTCAGACAGGTATAAGCTGCTATAAATGGAACCCTAGTCCTCTAGAAGAGCAGTCAGTGTTCTTGACCACTGAGTCATCTCCATCGTCTCAAAAATGTATTTTAAATGGAGCTCTTCTGTCGATACAAAGTTTCTACTTGGTATGGTAAGAAGCATGCAAAATGGCTTATTTCCCTGCCTCCTAGCTCATTTGTATGATGACAGATGGATGACCCATTCCTACGGAAGAGAGTATAAAATAAAGGAAGGATATTTTCCTATGCTGAGTTGGAAAAGAGACCAAATCCCTTCCACTCTTCTGTCTTTTGCCTGTAACTCAGGAGAAGAAAATGCCTCCTAATTAATGAACAGCTAACTTACAGACAAGCATGGGACTGATGCAGCTTTGAGCTTCTGCTTTCTACCAGTAATGCAAAGCCAGGGCTGATACTGTCGCCCTGAAACACATTGCTACCAGATGGTCTCAAACAAAATTCAAGAGCAGTCATTAAAACACTATTTGCTAGCTAATGGTCAACATCCTCCAAACAGCTTATCCCCTTAAATTTGAGTATTTTTTTAGATTATTGTGGTTTTTCTACATTAACATATTTACATAAGACTTTATGAAGTAATTTCTATTTCGTTCCATTCTAAACTCTAGTTTGACATTAACCGGGTTTGGCATCAACTTGTTTATCAAGGCATTCCATCAGTTTCCGGGATCACTGTCGTTTCCTTGTACACACTACAATAAAGATCATGTTTCTGTGTGTGAATTTAGAGGATGTTATGCATTGGATGTTTCCCAAATGTAGGTATTGAAAGCTGAAGTCCCATTCAACAGTGCTGGGAGGCAGCGCATAATGGGAGGCATAAGGTCACGTGGACTCCACTGTTTTGAGTGTACTGATGTCCTCTGTACAGGGTTTCCTTATGATGAGTTCTGTTGTACATATGTGCTCATGTCCTGTTGCTTTCTAAACAAGATAAAATATCATCATGACCCTCCTTTATGAGATAAGGGCTCTTTTATCCAGCCTCCAGAACTTAATGTTTGTTACTTGTAAATTGTCCAATCTCCAGTATTCTGTCATAGTAGTACCAAGGGGGTTGAAATGGGAGCTTTGAGCTTCTACCTCTTGAGCACACCCCTTGTCAGCTTTATGCCTTCCACCCTCCTTCATTAAACCCAATTTTGGAACACACAGCCCTTGGTTCCTAAGGTAGACCTATACTAATAAAGGTCTGAAGAATCTGAGTCCATTTCCATTAATGAATTATATCAAGCCATCTTATTACCTACCAAAGAATTGCAACTTCATATAATTCCAATGTAATCAGGAGAAGTAATGTAAAACTCTTGTTTCTTGAAGAAATTTACATATCATGTCTTTGAATACACCATATGTTTGTTCTACATTTGCCCCTGAAGTCAACCGTGAAGGCTATGCAAATGGACTTTCAAACACCATCCAAGATATACATTTTACTTTCAGCTTTAATACCCAGCAGGTACAAAATGCTGATGCCTAATAAAATCACCTACAGATCACTAGAAAGTTCTTCATTGTATCAGAATCTGGGTGTTACTGAGGGCTTATGATTGTCCTTCTGCCTTCTTACATAGCAAGAGAAAGTCCTCTTTCCTTTGCCTGCCTTCTCCAACTCTCTAGAATCTCCATTTATGGGAAGAATATTTCCCTGTGCTCTGTGACTTACTTAAGGTGTGTGTGTGTGTGTGTGTGTGTGTGTGTGTGTGTGTGTGCATGCGCACATGCTCCCTTGACACAGAATCCAGGCTTGACCCCAGGATCCAAATGACCTCCACATCTTCCGTCATAATGTTTACTTTTCTTGTTACTATGACACAAGTATCTTGATAAAAGTAACTTAAGGGAGGAGGGTTTGTTTTGTCTCATAGTTCAAAAGGACAGTGAGTCATAACTGTGCAGTCAAGGCAGCAGGAGCTTGAAGCAGCAGGTCACTGTGCATCTGGAGTCAGGAAAGAGAGAACAACAGTTACTTATGCTCAACTAGCCTTCTCCCTTTTGCTCAGTCCAGGACCCAAGTCCAAGGAATGGGGCCCATTTTTAGGGTTTGTCTTCCCACCTCACTTATCCTTACCAAGATCATCCTTCACAGATGTTCTTGTAGGTTTATCACAGAGATGGTTCCAAATCCTGTTAGGTTGATAATCCGTATTTATACCAAATAAATCTCCAAGTCCTGAGGTCAGACACTACTTAATGGCTTGCCTTGAAAAAAGAGAGTAAGGGGTGGAGACCAGGGGAAGAAGGAGAGAAGGAAGGAAGGAAGAAAGAAGGGAGGGAGGGGAGAGAGAGAGAGAGAGAGAGAGAGAAGATTTATCCTTAGTCTTGGGTTAGCAAGAAAAAGCGAGACAATCAATTAGTGGTCTCAAATGAAAAATCAGATGTTTCTCAGGGTATCCCTAACTACTGAGGATTCTATCTAGCACCCACAGCACAGGGGAGATGTTAAGCTCTGTGACTCAAAGATCCAATTTCTATTAATGGTAAATTTGCATCAATAATCCCCATTAGAAAAAAAACAACTAAGGTATTCTGTGTCTTAAAATCTTTCTAACAAACCTTGTTTTCTTCCATATTAGAGTTCTGTTTTTTTCTTTTCCTAGTTAACTTAAATTAATCATAAATTAAGAGCCTGGAATTATGATCTTTTTGTATGCCAGCCTCAGCCCTGACTTTTCCCTGCTTTGTGATGATGCATAACTCTATTTGAGCTCTCTGAGCTGCCATTCCTCCTTGGAAATAGGACCAATGTCTATCTATCGCCCTGGCTCACTAGATGCATTGATACACTATGTAGGGAAAAGTGTGTAGGCTGAGGAAACAAACCACAAATGAGTTATTGCCAGGAGCCTCATCCTTAAGGCAAACTTGATAATTTCTCCTTGACTCCTTTACTATGGTGGATTTCTTCCCTCTGAACAAATTAATACCAAATTCCATGAATACAAACAAAATACAAGTAAGAGTAAGGAACTAGGGAAAATACTTGTGTGAGAGTGTAAACATGTCAAGGAAGATAACTGCAGCCAAGCTGGACATGTTTCCATGTAGTTTCAGGCACAATGACAAGCAAATTCCAGGCTGGCTGGCCTTGACTTGCTTTCATTATGTCATGTGCATTTGTCCACAGTCTCACTTTCTGTGATTTCATTGTACATCAGCCCCTTCAGCAGTCAACCATGACCTGAGAAGACTAAATAGAAAATTCCACAAGTAAACAATTCATGTTTTAAGTTATGCACCATTCAGAGTAGTATCTTAAACCTCACGGCATCCTGCACTCTCTTCCCTAGGACGTAGATCTGTCCTTTGTCCAGAGTATCCCTTCTGTGTGTAGCAGCTATGACCTAGTCATTTGGTAACCTTTCCCGTGACCAAGCTGAGTCTTCTGACTTCATATTGCACATCTTCACATAACCCCATTTTACTTGACATTGATCCCAGAGTGCAAATATTCATTATAGTTTAAATGTTTAACAATTTGTGTATTATTATTAATGCCTTCAACTTCTTATTATACCTAATGTAGAAATTAAACATTATCATATATGTGTATGTATAGCTTTAAAAAGCCATAGTACACTGAGGTCAGTCCTATGTGAGGTTTTGGATATCCACTGGGTTTTCGAATGTTATCTCTATGGAGAAAAGAGCATATGAATGTCTGGTTTGGGATGACATGTGCAAGCTATTTGTATATACAAACCACTTCTCAAAAATAGATATCAGTGGGACACCAGCATATTTTTGGGCAAGACTCTGAGTTAGCAGCCACAGTTATATACCTACAGGCATAAGCAGAAGCCACACACAAATGCTTATGTACAAGGAAGAACCCAGGGAGTGGGGACCACATGCTTTAGCTGAAGCAGATAGATTCACAAGTACTCTAGGGATGGTATCCAAGGAAAATGTGGCCTAACAGTGCCAGATCTTCAGATTTTTTAATAAAACCTTCATGTTTAGATTTCTTAGTGAATATTTCCTGAGCAAGGGAAATGGCTCTTTCAGCAAAGTGCTTGATGAAGAAGCATGAGAATCTCAGTCTAACTCCACAACTCACAAAAACAAACAACCACCACCACCAACAGAAACAGACATGGTAACCTGTGCTTGTAAATCTAGCCCCAAAAGGGAAACTAAAGGAGATCCTTGGGGCTCTTCTGGCCTGCCTGCCTAATCAAATCAGTGGAACATTGCTTCAAAAAACTAGGTGAGTAGCTCCTGAGAAGTAACACAATAGTTGTCTTCTGACTATGTGCACGTGCGCACACACACACACACATACACAAATGCACACATACAAGAACAAATGTATACAATATATGCACACACACAAATACACACACAAATACACACACACAAACTTGTGATATGTTTAGCCTAGAGAAACAGTACTTTTATATGGTTCAACTCACTATTATATAGAAATATTTTAAAGTTCTATTTTATTGTCATGTGAGAAATCTCAGGAGCACTTGCCACTGAGCATCGGATCCTGATTTAGCATGTGCACATAGGCAGATGTTCCCAGCAGGAATGTGCACATATGCAGATGTTCCCAGCAGCAGCATATGTTGTAGCATACACTCACCCCGCAAAAGTGTGACAGTCTATAAAGCCCCTTCATATTCCAGAGCAGCACTATACATCTGTCCCTGTGACAACCACATAGGTGAATATATCATTTATTGGCCAATGGAGCTTGTATCTTCACATCTTTGGTCATAAGTCTCAGAGGGTTACATGTAAAATATATTTCACTGCCAGTTCCCCAAAAGGTAGACAGTGGAGCCAAGGTGATTCTGTCATCTGCTCTTGGCAATGTCAGTCCCTATACCTTTTGCTCCTCTGCAGAGAATCAGCTTCCCCATCATCTCCCTCTTTTCTGGTCCTTAACCAGGCCCGTGTCTGACAGCTGCCTCCTCCACTGCTTTCTTCCTGCTCTCTTCTTTGAACCGTGCCTGTCTTTCATTTTCTGCTTTCTGTTTACCCATCTTGTCATCCCGCATTCTCTATATTTCCTATTCCTTTCTCTCTGAGCCCTCTGCTTTTGCATTTCCTCACACCCCCTCTAGTCTGAAGTCTCTTTCTTCATTTTTATTTGTGCATCTGTCTCCTTCAGTTTCTATGTCCCTAGATAACTGAGGTTTATAGCACACTACCCAGATTTTTAGCAAACATTCTGTAAATACCAGTCGGTCCTTTTGTATGTGATTTTAGGTAAAGGGAAAGAAATATGCAAAATAGACAACTGAAGTGGAAACATAAAATCAGAGCCATGAAAAGGAGGAGGAATAAAATATGTGACCCAAAAGGATCAGTCAAGTTAGAATGATTGACCATGAAATCCTGCTTCCTGGCAGCCAACCAGTGAATTTTTAGACCCACGCATTCTCTGGCACATGGAAGGTGAAGGGCCAAATGAGAGGAAGTGATTTGTCTTTTTGCCTTGACCCAGCCCTGCTTTTGGAGCACATATTATTCTCCATAACTCCCTTTTGTTTTCAGCAATCCATTAATCTTTCACTGTACACCCAGAGCTTTGTTGTGTTAAAACCTATTCACATCCTGTTTGGAGGTTTGTCTATATGGTAAATTCAAGGCTTCTGATGAAGGCCATTTATGTCCACACTGTTGCTATGGTCTTGTGAAAGGAGACCTGTAAGTCTTGGTTAGAGCTTCCTGGATGCAGGTGCTAGCTGCAGGAGGTTGGTTTAAGGGGTAAAGAATCAGATAAAAGAAGGGATGGCGCTCTTCAGATTCTTTTCCATTTTTCTTCAAAGGTACCCAGTGCTTCAGCCTTCCTTGCCTCTTCATCCTCTCTCTGAGACCCATTCAGGTTAAATACTTTATTCCAGAGAGACTCCCAAACCTCACTGTGAAGGCCTTGGTATTTAATCCAAAAACCCATCCAGGTGAGGGCTGGCTCTAGAGGTGAATTCAGCTCTTGCATTTTCTAACTGGTAGCACTGGTCAATTGGGTTTTCAGCTGTATCTCTGTGTGAAAAATTAAGAATGGGGGTATCCATTAGACTCACTACAGGGGTGAAGCATACAAGCAAGGGGGTAACAAGCAACCCAGACCCCTGCTTGATTTGAGCCACATGCACAGCACACTCCCAACAGTATCCTAAACGATGTCCTAGCCACATAGGGCAGCACCTGCATCGAGCTACATGCTTCCCTTCTCCAAAGCAATCTAATTGTTTTATACCACCCCCCATGACACTTAGTAAAACTAACTCCTTTTGTGGCCAAAACATATCCTGGCACTAAGGGCAATGGGACAAGCAAGCCTAGACTGATATAGGCTACATGTGCAGAAAGGAAAACTCTATCCTCAACAGCATCATTTGGAGAGGAAAAAAACCCTATTTGCCATCTTATGCCCATATATTATTGGCATATAATTACATATGCATAATTATACAATATTAAAATCAGATGCATCATAAGAAAGACATATCCAATGGCTTACATAACTCAGACCTATCAATTAAAACAGAAATCACTCATACTCTGCCCCCTAGCCACTAACTTTTCCTCCTGGAGGCACACAAAGAAACCCTGGCAGTAACCATGGGCATTGAGGAGTGACCTGGACTTGAAGCTCTCTTGCTCTTTGTCCTGTCTGTACTTTCACATTACTTTGGAATGAAACCCCTCCATCTTGTGCTACTTTTGTGTGCTTCTTTGGTTTTTTAACAAGATGCCAAGGATCTGTAGACATCCAGTCCAGACAGAGACCATTGGTAACAGGGTTTCGATAATAGTAAGGTGCTGTGTAAGTAAACCATAGCTACTGTTAAATCCTGTCTTCACCCTTGGGAATGGACCAGAATAGAAACCATTAGCAAGCAGGGTGTGGACTGAATCATGGTACAATGGGTTCTCTTCTCTTCCTTCCTTCGTCCTTCCCCCTTTTCACTCTTCCTTCTTTCTTCTCCTTCTAATGCCCCCACCAGTGCAAACACACATTTAATGAACACAACCCATATAGATTTCATGGCAATAATTCCAACTGTAAACTGACTTCATTGTAAAACCTTCCCCTTTTTCTACACAAGACAATATTCGGAGCCTGACTTAGGTGACATCCTAAAAGATGTTAGGGAACCTGGTGAGAGAAGAAAGTATGCGTGACAGTGTCATGTAACTTAAGAATATGAGCATTGCAGGCATAGCCTCAATCCTGGCTGCACCTTCACTATTAGTAAGGGAGCCTCAAAAGGCCCCTAAAGTGCAGGCTCTACCTACAACCATTACATCAGAGCTCTGGGGGTAGAACTGAGGCATGCATAATTTTTAGAGCTCCCCCAGGGACTTTAAAGTGCAACCGTTTTGAAGAATTACCAATTTAAGGACTGTGTTAACCAATGGCGTGGAACGGTGCTGGGTTCCCAAGGCTTTGGGTCTCTCCCTTGATTTGAAGGCAGTGATTCTTGAGCTCCTGCAGAACCCTTCTAGGAACTTTGAAGAAATGGAAGCCAGGCTGTGGAAGGAAGGCTACAAAAATGCCCACAGCAAGTATACCCTGGTTTTCAACGAAAAAAAAAAAAAATGATGGACAGGAGAGAATGGGGCCAGAGAAATTAACAAAAATAACACAATGCAGTTTCAGACTACAATTGATGTTTAGAACATGCAAGACCTAAGCAATTTCTGAGCCAGGATAAGTCAAACCAGATGACATTAAGTTTACCAGTTAAGCTTTTTTAAATAGTAAGACTCTGTTTGCCTTCATCCAATAGCTTTATCAGAGGGTCTTGATCAAGTGACTTCTGTCCACTGCACCCGTATATTTCTTTTTAATTGTTGCTTGTGAAACTGGTCAAATGTGTCACTTCATTACCTCTCCTTATCTTCACAATTATCCCATGAAGTGACTTCCCTCCATTTTATATGTAAGGAACAATCTTCAGATGAGTAAACAGGACTCTTGAAGCACAAGAGTCTGTAAGAGTCTGTAAGTCTAAAGTCAGTAAGAAGCCAAACTAAGACTCAAACCTGGGTCACTAACACCTACTGTCTTGGACCCTTATAGTCTGGATATAAAACACAGCTTTAATTCCTGCAACACTGGGTGTTCATTTTATAACTTGAAAAAAAAGACAACTGTGCCCCAAAGGCTATGCTAAACACCAGAGTCTCAGAATAAAAGGGAAAAATATCCCCAAGGCTATAACTACATTTTCAGGTCCAAATCACTTCAAAGAAAAGTGGAAGGGTGTGAGGTCTTTGCTTTTATTGACACAGATGCCCAGGATGTTGATAGAGAAGCAGCCAGAATAGAAATTGCCCATAACTGCCACTAATCAGGAAATGTCACTCCCTCAGCTCTGGACAGTCAGGGTTCGATAGGAATGATTGCTCCAAACACCATTCATCTCTACCATCTGCTCCTTCCTCCTCCCTGGACAAGTACTCCTTGCTGACTTCTGTCTGCCAAAACATCATGTGTGCCAGCTCATTTGGCGATCTCCTCTTGAGGAAACCCAGTCTCCACAGCCTTTGATTGCTCTGAAAACTGATTAGTATCCATTTGCAAGCCACTGTCTCCTGCTAATGCCTCCAGGTGTCTGTGATCCACAGAGCTTTGATTTCTGGTCTATTAACTTAGAAGAGAATTAAACCTAATAAAAATATAGCATTAGCTCCAAATAGCCGCATAATGCAGGGCAGTGAGATGCTCTCCTTTGGTCTGCAGAAGGCCAAGATTTGTGGGAGTTCTCCTCTGCAATGAGGGAAATGAGCAAAATGTCACTTCTTCCTCATAAGAAAGTCTGATGCAATATCCCCTTGAAGGAGTAAATGGCACTTTATATTGCCTTAATAAAAAAGGCACTTTAATGCTACATTTAAAGAGGTAAACTGGCTTACAACTTCATTCCAGAACAAATTTAGGTTCCTCAAGAAGAAATCTTAATAAGATTATAAGTTGGCTTGTTCAGTTTGGATAGAAAAAAGTCACAATGTCCAATAAAGCCAAAATTAACTAAGCATTTATTTCTTTTCAAGCTCACATTTTCATTTTTTCAAAAATTATTCTAACAAGATTTTGAAAGAAGGCATGTTGTTCATCCATAAATACAACCCTCTCTGATAGAACACATGACTCAGACCAAATTGGTTCAGGGAGTTTTTGGCAATTTGGCCATGGCTGCTGTCCAGAATATCCACAGTTTATTGCAACAGTTATAAGGAGAACGGGGAAAATAGGTACTGGCTCAGCATTCTGCCTGGAGTGGGACTTCAGCTCTAACTGGGTATGGGACTAGTATTATCTCCTACTGTTAGTCCCTCATAGTTGTTTATCATCATTTCTTACTTAAAAAGAAGCTAAGGGAGATGAAATAAATAGACAATATGACCAATAGATGCTTGATATTGTTATATGAGCTGCAGTTCCCTATTTTTTCAAACTGTGTTGGAATCCATACATGAATACATCTTGGAAGATAACAACAACCAAGAAAGAAACAATCTCTAAGCTCTGACTCTGGAGGCAAACATCCCCTGTGAGTATAAAGCATTCACAAGGCACATCCTAGTATTCACAGTCAGGGCAATAGGTTTCAGTGGCCTTGCCCACAGTTGGTTGTGAGTGAAGCTTTTGTGGAAGACTGGTATATGCATTTAATCAACATCAAAACCCAATTTGCAGCTAGGAAAAAAAAATGAGGCAAAGGAGTCCCAGGATAAAAGGGTGCACAGGGTTCTAAGTGAACAAGAAAAGCCACATACATCATCAGGAACAGGGAAGGAGAGACTTGCCTATGGTATCTTCCCTGAAGGCCAAGTAGCTCTGTTTAGTCAGAAAAGAATGTTCTGGAAAAAAAAATCTCGTAAGATGAAAGAAGGAGATTTGAAAAGGATTTGAACTGTGAAAGGATAGAAATGGAGGGTAGGTGATTCTGACTTTCCATCAAAGGCTCTGGTGTGAGGGAGAGACATGTGGGAAGCAGAGTTTGGGAAGATTAAGCCACTGCAGTGTGAGAGGGGAGGGATTAAAGTCTGAGGCCAGATGGGGGCCTTCCCTGTCATTCCAAGGCTCTCTGGAGGTCAGAGCTATGTAAGGCTCTAAGTTCTTTCAGCTCTGCTGATCTCTACCCTGGGCACAGGAAAGCCCAGAGAGGATGAGCCAGGGGCCCAGCGCTTGGCCTAATGTACTTCATGCTGAAGGCTCTAAGTACCCTTGGTCTTTGATGTAGAAATGTCATCAGGACATTGAGTGGATTCCAGAAGGTCTTCCGGGGGAAAATATGCAATCCAGGAGGCCCCAAACAACACACATGTGGACCTCGGCAAGCAGAGAGAAGCTGATGAGGGGGAAGCAGACTAGAGGAAAAATGAGATCTTTCCCCCAATGCGGAAGGACATAAATTTAAATTATGGATCCCAGTGCAGAAACAATATGTGAAGCCCCACTTGAACAGGGCTAGTGCTTGAGGAATAGACATTCTACCTTACCCTCTGACTACTCATATGTGCATATGAGGTTCTGATGAATTCTACAGAGCAATCTATAGAGACTAATGCACCAGGTGCATACTAGCCAGGACTCAAATTTGGAAGCAAAAGGCTCTTTCACATTGGTTAGTGGTTATACACATTCAGTAATGCTATTCTAGGGAACAAGAATTGAACTGGCTATCACTCTTAGCCAGGTGACCTTGGGAGAGTTTGCTCTTCACTGAATAGTAATAGAAAGACAAGGGTCTAGTGACACTACAACTATGACAATGTCTTATATATGACATCTTACTAAAAAACAAGGAGGTGGCCTAGGAGTGAGCAGGGTCAGATATCAATGCAGATGGAGTCAAGGAGAAAAAGCAAATGAGTCTTGTAGGATTCCCGAGAATTTAGAGCTCACTAGGTACTTGCCTTACTTGGTATTCTCATGAACAAGGGAGCCAGATTGGATAGTACATAAATACCTAGGCCAGTTGAGAGATCAGAGAACGAAAAAAGAAAGATTTACTGTGGCTTATCAAACAATGAGCTCCATATTTTAATTATGCTGAGAGCCAATATTATTATGTTGCTGATCTTAAAAGTGAGACTGAGGAGGAATCTCTGCCAGTGTGATGGGTAGAGATGAGTAAAAGTATATTGATGTTACCAACAGTTGAGTGATGGATGATTGTACCTTACAGAGAACTCTATAGCACTTTTTGAGACTCAAGGCATCCAAGCTCCTTCCTGCCTCCCAACTAAATGGGACAATTTCAGGGACCTCCAGGAAAGTGTTCTACCACAGTCCCATGCACTAAACCCACATGCAGAGAATATTAGACCATTAAAACAAATGTTAGTGTAAGAAACTGAATTGTGGAATTAAACAATAAATTTCAGCATGGAAGATAATTTGCAGGGTGTCATCCAACCTTCTGAAAGCTCTGACAGAATATCTGGCACCTCCTTGAAAATTCTTGGTGGCTAGCAATCATTTTTAGAGTCTAATATCTAGGTCCAGATATCCTGCTAATGCAGGTTTCCATCCCTTCCAAAGAATAACTGTTTGCCCTGGAACATCGTCAAAGCATAACAAGACCAAGCAAGAAGTAGTACCCACTTCCAGACTCAGAAGGTGAAGGAAAAGAAAAAGATGGGGCATCTTTCTACATAAATCTGGAAGGCCATGTGACAGGCCCACCTCTATCCAAGCAAGGGTAGATAGAGGCTGACAGTATCCCCCCATTCCAGCAGCCCTAATGTCCTCTGGTCCAACAACAGCCTTACTGTCCCCAGGTTTGGCCTAATCTGTCAAAGTTCTGATGGACCTGACAGTAATAACCTGCCCATGGAAATGGCCTTCAGAGGCCTCCACTTGGACAATCTGAGTAACCAGGGCTTTGAGGCTGCAATGGATATCAGAAATTGAGAGTTCTTTTCTGAGAGCAACAGTAACCCACAAATCTTTTAAATTGTTAGGTGAATTTGCAGTGGTGGAATCTGTGAATAATGAGAACTATTTGCAAACCACATGCTTACAACACTACCAGACACAGTCAGTTCTCATGGCCCAATACAGGTCTGTATCCAAAATCATCAGTAATGTTGAACTAGCAGCACTGAGTCACTGATGAACTACTCTTGGCAGGAAGTCTAGGGTTCTTGTCCTGAAAGCCTTCATGACATTCTCAGTAATTGATCACTCTAAAACCTCATCTTGCCCATGGTTATGTTTGGATCACCTTTTCCATGTACTGTTGAATCATTAACATTGAACTTATGGCCAAGAACATTGTAGCTTTGCATGAGCAAGGTTTGTCTCTCATGCAGTTTGCTCTGTAATACACAGCCTTCCTGCACCTAGGAATACTAGAGAGCAAGCTAGCCATGTCTTTTCTGTGTGATTTTATTTATGTCTATCTTAAGTGTATGAGGGTTTGCCTGCATGTGTGTGTGTACACCATGTGCATACAGTGTCTTTGGAGGCCAGAAGGGGCTGTCTGATTCTTGGGACTTAAATTATAGATGGTGTGATCTGTCATGTGAGCTCTGGGAATTGAGCTCAGATTCTCTGGAAGAAGAGCCTGTGCTCTTAACCACTGAGCCATCTCTCCAGCCCCTCCTTTTCTAAAACATAGCAGGACCATAAAGTGAAAGAAATTTAACACAAGATTAATAGACTCACAGAAGAAGAGGAAGAAGCAGAAGCAGGAGGAGGAGGAGGAGGAGGAGGAGGAGGAGGAGGAGGAGGAGGAGGAGGAGGAGGAGAAGAAGAAGAAGAAGAAGAAGAAGAAGAAGAAGAAGAAGAAGAAG
>JADRCH010000198.1:2374826-2411141 GCA_019843965.1 Rhynchomys soricoides
AGGAGAAGGAGAAGGAGAAGGAGAAGGAGAAGGAGAAGGAGAAGGAGGAGAAGGAGAAGGAGAAGAAGAAATAGAAGAAGAAATAGAGGAAGAAGAAATAGAGGAAGAAGAAATAGAGGAAGAAGAAATAGAGGAAGAAGAAATAGAGAAAGAAGAAGAGGAGGGGTTTGTGGAATAATCATTTCACAACAGGAAGGCTGAGAGGAGAAAGCAAAATGTCATTATCTTTAACCTTAGCCATGCACACCTGCAAATAAAATAACTACAAGTGCCTAGAGCATTCATGTGGGAATTACAGACTTGTTATCTATGGGTGTCAAACTACCAGAATCTGTGAATGATGAGGAGTCTATATCTAAAAGTCATTCTCTTTAACTCAGCTTAACAGGTCTGCAGTGAAGTCACAGGTAGGCTTCTACCTAAGGCATACTACTCGCTACCCCAAATGGACATGTGTAAAAGGGAAACACAGCATTCCATTACAACACACTATTTTGCTTTGAAAAGATGAAGACCTCAAATCTTCAAACCTTTTCAATATACCACATAAACCATTTGTACACTTCAGCATTGAATGGAGAAAACATTTTTACAGTGAAGGCAAACTCCTTTTCTAACTGAACTTTTTCCTTTTACTTAATTATTTTTTTATGTGCACTTTGTGTTTTGCCTACATGTATCTCTGTGTGAGGGTGTTGGATCTTGAAGTTACAGACAGTCATGAGCTGCCATGGAGGTGCTGGGATTTGAACCAGGGTACTATAGAAGAGCAGTCAGTGCTCTTAACAGCTGAGCCATCTCTCCAACCCCTGAATGTTAACTATTTTTTAGCTTGGTTTTGCTTTGGTTCATTTTGTTTTGAGAACTCATTATGTAACTGAGGATGACTTTGAACTTCTGACCCTCCTGCTTCTTCTGCCTTCTTAATGGTGGAATTGCAGGCATGTGCCTCCACACCCAGTTAATACTGTACTCAGGAAAGAACCCAGGGCTTCCTACATGCTGTGTAAGCATTCTACCACTTGAACAACATCCCCAGCCCTGGGTTTTTTGGTTTTGTTTTGTTTTGTTTTTGTTTTTGTTTTTTTGATACATGATAATTTAATAATTCTGCACAATGGCTAGGGGACAGTAAGGAATGACAGGTGGCATTTTGATATTTCCAAATAGATAGACTACACACATTGAACACAGCAGAGTCACTAGCAGATATATTACTTCAAACACTTGTCATTTCTTTGTGTTGGGGACATTCAGACATTCTTTTATAGCTTTTATGAAACATAACTATTATCTAGTTGCCCTACTGATCTACAGACTACTAGAATGTAACTCTCTAACCTGAATATGGTTTACCACATAGCCAGTGCCCCTAGTCCCGTCCAGTCTTTTTACCCTTCCCAGCTCCCATAACCACCATTCAAACCTCCACCTCTTTTGACCAATGGTTTATCTTTCATATGTGAGGAAAAACATGCCACAATTGTCTTTCTGCTTTTGACTTATGTCATGTAGCATATTGTCCTTCAGAACATGTAAATCAGACTGTCTGGAACTGCTACAAATTGATCTTAGTGATGTGCTGGAATGACAAAGAAGGTAAGTCTCTTTCCACAGAGCAGCCTTTCAGACACTTGAAGATGCTACAGGTTCCCTCTTCTAAGACAACAGTTTCCCACATCCAGTATCCTACTCTGATCTCTCCCCACAATCTCCCCAATTTCAACATCTTGGTCACTTTCTTCGGGCATGTTCTAATCCTTCAAAATTAATGGTCATCTCATTCTAGGCTCTAGAATACCATTAGTAACATCAAATTCTGTGTGCAAGGCAAATTAATTCACAAAACTTTCTTGAGGACAGATTTCTCAACGTCTATGAGACTACTTTTTAAAAGGAGATCTTTTCCATGTCTCATAGTGAATCCTAAAGGGAAGTGGTGAGATGATTCTGGAAGTAACAACACCTGTTCCCAAGCCTGATGACCTGAGTTCAGTCCTTAGGAACCACCTGGTGGAAGGAGAGAACTGACTCTCACAAGTTGTCTACTGACTTTCACAAGCACAGTGTCTTAGGGTTTTACTGCTGTGAACAGACACCATGATCAAGGCAACTCTTATAAGGACAACATTTAATTGGGGCTGGCTTACAGGTTCAGAGATTCAGACTATTATCATCAAGGCAGGAACATGGCAGCATCCAGGACAGCATGAGGCAGAAGGAGCTGAGAGTTCTACATCCTCATCTGAAGGCTGCTAGCAGAATACTGGCTTCCAGGCAGCTAGGATGAGGGTCACCCACAGTGACACACCTACTCCAACAGGACCACACCTTCTAATAGTGCCACTCCCTGGGCCAAGCATATACAAACCATCACACACACCATGGTATGTGTGCATCTATGCAAACACACACTACATGCACACACATACATGCACACACACACACACACACACGAATGCAAACACGCATACATGCACACTAACTAAAATAAATAAATATATGAAACAATAATATACATGCATGCACTAAAGTTAATTTTGTTACAAGAGTGTTAATTATGGAGCGTTTTATTGCTCCAACATGTGGATATAATTAAGACATCAAAAATTATTATACTAGAGAATTTATGCCACATCAATATAACCACTAAATACTTTGTAGCCATGAAAGATAGTGTCAGAAAGCCTGTATTGAGCTACATAGGTATCTGTAGAATTATAGAGAACTATATAGAAGAATAAGTACAATCTGATTACATTTTAATTAACATAGCCATCTATTCATGCTATATAGAGAAAAATATTCCCCAAAGGCTAATAGTAGCTCTCTGTATCAGTCCCTTTTATCGCTGTGACAAATACTAAAAATAAAAATAAAAATAAAAATAAAAATAAAACAGGTTCAAACAGCAGAGACTCATTTTATCTCATGGTATGGGAGGGTCAATTCAGTCCCTGGTAGACAGGCACCATTGCTGTGTCTCTGAAGTAGTAAAGCTGAGTATTGCAGAGGCAGAGTGTGGCAGAGGAAAGTTGCTCAGAGTGGCTGGAAACAGAGAGACAGAGAGGGGTTGGCGACATCTTTTAGGTTGTCCCAGTGACCTACTTCCTCCCAGTAGGCTCTCCCTCCTTTATTTGTCATCTGCCATATAAGTGCCAAAGCAGCACCACAATGGTTAGCACCCTTCAAACCATAAGCTGGTGGGAGACACTTCATATTCATATCATACATTCTCTATGGCTCATTTAATCTAAACTATTTCTCTTTGTTTCTTGTTTCCTTCAATAAGCAACTTAAACACATATTGTGTGACAGTGCACTTGTGGAAGTTGGTTCTCTTCTTCCACCAAGTGATCTCAGAGATTGAATTTCAGTTTTTTTGGCTTGGTGGAAAGTACCCTTACCCAGGGAACCATCTTGCTAGTTCAATTGCAATTTTTGTACCATGTTATGTTACAGGAAAGAAAGAGATGGGTAGTTTCTAGTTTATACTTTTGAATTGTGATTCCCTGAACAGCTGAATGTTCAAGAACATTGTTTCTAGAGTATAAATTTATTTATTTGTGTGAACTTGGATGAATTGCTTAACATTTCTGTTCCTCGGTTTTCTCATTTATTAAATAAATAATTAATAATATAAAAAAGAAAAAGCAGCCCGTTGTTAGTTTTCTTTTACTCTCATGATAGAGAGCAGCACCCTGGTATGAGACTTGGGACTGCCCAGGACTTCACTTCTCCTTCCACTATCACTTTTCACTTTATTCCAACACATCACCCCAAATCCCTAACTTCTTCCCCTGCTGTTCACCTGACACATGCTGATGATTTTCTTCTATAGAACTAGGTTAAGAAACTAGCTTGGGGACTGGAGATGGCCTGCTGAATAAAGCTTCTGTCACACAAGCATAAAAACCTGAGTCAGATCCCCAGCACCCACATTTAAAATGATGGTAGACATGGCAGCTACCTGCAACCTCATTGCTCTTGAGGTAGAGAAGGGAGAGCCCATGACAAGCTACAAAACTAGACCAGATAACTCAGTGACCTCCAGGTTCAGAAGAAACCCAGCATCAGCCTCTTGCCTCTACATGGACACAAGAATACGCGCGCGCGCGCGCGCACACACACACACACACACACACACACACACACATTCATGTGCACCAACACATATGCAAACAAAACAAATTACATCAGAGAAACTGCTCCCAATTACATGAATAGCAAGAAGGTAATAACAACCCAAGGCTGTATGTGTCTAATCTAAGTCTCTGTCTCTCCAGGATCAGGATTGTACAACACAACTTTTCTATCTTTTGCTATAATCATAGCAAAGACAAATCACTTACATTGTTTACAACATTATCTGGGGGAAAATAGTCTGAAGTATAGTCACTTCCACTGCCATATCTACAAATAGTAAAAATAATTCCAGATATATGTTCTTCCCTTTGAGAGAATGACCCTGGCTCTTCAGAGCAATAGTGTAGCTAGATATTAAAGTTCAGTTTGTAAACATATGCCCAGCATAGTCAGAATCACGAATATGGTCTACTGTGTTTCATTATAAGAATTTAATATTAAATTACAAAACCCAAATGGCATAAATAAATTCCAGATGTCCTCCCAAATCCCTAAATCTCACATTAGACTCAAAAGAGACATTGCTGTGTATGAATGGTTACGTTTAGTTCCCTGAAAAGCCCCAAAGATCCTCAGCCATTCCTCAGGCTTTTCCCAAGAAAATATTTGAACTCTTGAGCTCTTGAGATTCACAGCCCAGCTGTCTGACATGTGTGCTGCCTTTCCTTCTCCCGACGAGGGACACCATCACCATGGTAGAGTACAGAGAGTAGGAGCCAGGTTGCCTGGGTTCCCTTGCAGTGGGATAGCTTTGGGGAAGTTCCTCCTTCTTCTCATTTGTCATGTGAGAATGAACACAGTGCCCACACTTCATGGCTCTCCTACCATAGTGTTGGCCACTGTGCTTGTTACTAACAAATCCAGGGCAGGGAAAGTTCATGCTCCTCTTTCACCCCAGAGGAACAGATTATAACTTTTAATTGCAGTCTCCTTTTGAGACTAATGAACTAACTTCTGACCATAGACAGTTCTAAACCTGGCCAACCCCCTAGTTCCCCTACCAGAGACAGTATTCCTGATCTGTGTGCTTGAGCCATGTATTTGTACTCAATGTCAGGCATGCAGAAACGAAACCACAAATGCTCTGTCCTCGGATGGTTTGTGG
The DNA here is from genome assembly GCA_019843965.1 of Rhynchomys soricoides. NCBI lineage: Eukaryota > Metazoa > Chordata > Mammalia > Rodentia > Muridae > Rhynchomys > Rhynchomys soricoides. Next base: position 2,380,078 of record JADRCH010000198.1, read on the forward strand.
GAATGGCTTCCATCTCCAATGAACTTAAAGATAGCATCTATGAAATTCCAAGATACGTATGCTGGACAGCTGATCATTTTCTTCCTTCTTAACCTTGTGAGCTCATCAGGAATCGGCATCTGTGTTTACAAGAATCAACTACAACTATAAAAGGTCATCATTACTGACCCTTAACAGAGCCTTTGCAGCCGGTATACCCTTCAGAGGCTCAGTTCACACCTCCAGAGTGTGAGTGGATGCCAGATGGCAACTGCACACGCCTCATGCTAGTTCATGCTTGGCTTGCCTTTCACCTCTGAATAGTAACAAAGTGTGCACAAATTCAGTGTTTACACACTACTTTCACACACAACCCCTGTTTACTCCTCCCATCAACTCTGTGGGAGTAGGTTTTATCATCATCATCATCATCATCATCATCATCACTATCAACCTCATCACCATCTTACGACATTGCAATGTATAAAACTGAAACATGGAAAGATGAGAATCCTTGTCCCAAGTCACCAGCTAGTAAAAAATTTAGTAGGAATTGGAACCTGTATTCCTTGCCTTTACATTTGTTCTCCCCACATCCCTTACTAAACCTCACTGATCAAACCATAGGACTAACAGCCGTAAAGCTTAAAGTAGTCTCAGGGACTCTTCAGCTGCATCTCTTCCTTGCATGGTCTTTGTTTATTTGAGGCTCTGGCTTTCCTGTTTTGTCTGATGTTCCCATGATTGGCAAGATCAAGCCCAGGCATAGCCTAGTCCTTCAGCCAGGTGGAGCTGTCCCTGCAGACTGTAACTGTGTGTGTGTGTGTGTGTGTGTGTGTGTGTGTGTGTGTGTGTGAGAGAGAGAGAGAGAGAGAGAGAGAGAGAGAGAGAGTGTTTAATTGGTGTTTTGTCAGAGCAGAGTTTTGCTCTAACAGCCAAATGATACCTCATCTAAAAAGAAAAACGAACTATTCCAGAGAATTTGTTCACAAAACAGCCAAATCTTTTGCAACAATGAAGTATTATACACAACTCTGAAAGTATTCCTTAATGAGTTTAGGATGGAGAAGCGAAGGAGCGATGTGTCAGTGAGGGAGTGTGTCTGATTCTGTGCAAAAGAAACCAACCTCTGTGGGCTGACCAAACAGTTTTCTTGCTTAAAAAGAAATGTGCGCATATGTAGTCAAGAGTTGATGCAATGTTGTCTGTCTTGGTTTGACATCCTATAGCAACATAACATTGACTGGGTAGCCTAACATTTGATTATCAGCTTTGGAGACATAGTAGTTAATGACCTATGAATAGGCAGATCACACATCCATTGATGGCCACATCTATCCTTCATTCTTGAAATGCTCTTTCTTGGCAGGGAGGAAGAGATCATTGCTCTTAGGTCTCTTTTTATAAAGGACAGTAATCTCATTCACGAGGGCTCCATCTTCATGACTTAATTAAGAGCCAAAGTCTGATCTTCAACCATGAGATGGGAGGCTAAGACTACAACCCACGTACTGTGGGGGAAGGGCCACAAATCTCTACTTTCCTGCATTTAGCTAGCAGCTCCCTGTTACTCCAAACTACAAAGAACCAAATCTGAGCAGACAGTACAGGCTGAGTCTTGCTCCTTTCCCAGCAACCTCTGTTCAGGTGTCAGGCTCCCCAGGGGGTGGATCACATGGCCTCTGCTGGCCACAGGGCAGTCTGGAAAAGTGTGTATGAGCTGTTGACACTGCCTCCCTAAACAAGATCTCTATAGTCAGAAAGAAGGAGGAAGTAGACATTGGGCAGCATATAGGAAACTGCCGTTCACTGAGGTCTGCAGTGTGAGGGGTACAAGCGAAAAAAATATTCTTCTTGCATTAGGCTCCCAGAAAGTGAAATCCAGAGAAATGTAAAATGTGCAGGAAGATGTACTTTTCTTAGAATATCATTCTGTGGATTTCTTTTTTTTTTGTAAGACAATGAATGACTGTCCCAGCACATACCTTCAAAACTGGTTGAGAATGTTCCTTCCTCTTTTGTCTCCTAATTGAAATTAGAGCTGCCATGCTGCTTTCCACTTGGAGTGGCTTTATATGATCTCCGTCTAATTGATCTGTTGTGATCTCACTATGGCTGCTGTTCTGGTTGATGTCCATATCCCCCAATCTACACAAGCACAGCACTGCTGATGCACTGAGGCAGCCAAATCTCTTTTGCCTCCTAGGCTGTGTCTTTTTGTTTATGCTAGAACCCTTGGAATATTGTATTCATGTTCAGTTAACATATCGGTAGTCTTGGCATTGTTGGTTTATCAACCTATTCGTTATGCTTAACACTTGTCTCTGACTTCATGAAGAAAGAAAAAGAAAACAGACAAAAAGAAAAATATCAACCACTGTGGACTGGCTAAATAGTTTTCTCACTTAAAAATGTATGGATATGTAGTGAATACGTGAATCTCAGCTTTATCATTGTTTACCAGCTGTGCAGTCCTGGGCAAGTGTAACACATCCAATAACTGAGAAAAGAAATGTTATGAGCTTGTAAAAGTTTAGCGTTGTCCATTTCACCACAGTATGATAGCAGAAACTGCTGAACTACCTACCATGTACTGAGGGAAGAAAGATGTGCAGGAAATTATGCCAAAGGTGCACACACACACTCACTCACACACACACACACACACACACACACACACACACAGGATTTGCACCCTTAATGTGCATACGTGTGTGTGTGTAATACTAAGGATTTAACCCACAGCCTTACACACTGTCATGCAAGGTAAGAGGTCTACTGATGAGCTAAATATCCATAGCGCCCCTTTCACTGTTTAGAGATTCGATCTCACTAAGTAGGCCATGTTGACCTTGAGCATGTGATCCTCCTGCCTCACTCTTTTGAATGGATGAAGTTACAGGCCTATCCCACCAAGCCTGGTTTATAGTACAGAGTAATCTGTACTATAAAAATATTTTTATCTTTCTTGTTCTCAGTTATAATCAACAAACCATCCTGAACAGTAATAACCTCACATTTAAAAATACACTGAAAAAAAAAATGACCCACAAACATCCCAGAATCAGACTCTGACTTTTATAGGATGGGGAAAATACCACCACAGAAAAGAGAGCCTTTCCAAGCAAGCATCTTTCAGGTGCATCAGTAGCCAAGCATACGGGAGGCTGTGATAAAGGAAAATTCCCAGAATGCTTGTCTCACTGACTCAGGGTGTTATAAATATGTTAGGTTTGAGTAATGGAGAACAGTTAAAGTGTCTCTGTGCTGTCAGTGGGTCTGGTGAAGAATCTCTCCTTTGTGAGGCTGCTCCTGATTGTCAGTGAACACCAAAGCGAGTTTGGCAACCTGACAGCATTGCCTGAAGCTTCCTCGCTGCAAAATGTAAATTTGCTACAGAGCAGGATATCACATTCTATCTTTAAACTGATGTATCTGTCTTCTTTCCATGAAGCATCCAGCGAAATGAGGATTTTGGAAGCAAACAGCAGGTGTTTGGCATCATCAATGCCTACACGTGGGATGTATGTCAAAATCTAATGTTAACTAGGACAGCACAAGAGATTTCTCTTTCTTTTCTTTTTCCAGCCCTATAAACATTAGAAATTTACTTGTGAGGCTAAAATTAGAAACTGGGTTTGGTACCCAGGCCTTCCGTGTGGTGAATGTGAAAGTGTGGACCTGTGGCTTATTGGCCCTGTTCTTTCTTTGTGTGTAAAATGGAAATATCAACACTTCCACTGAGCAAAATACAAATCTCATATTTAAAGGAAGTAGGTGGTTTCACATGGTTCCACCTGCAATGTCTCCCACTGGATTGAGTCCAGGGGGAAATTACTTGTCTGTCTCTCAGTTCCAACTCTTCTGATTGCACACGACAGGTACCTGACTCAAAGTAGCTTACGAAAAATGGGAGTGTGTTGTCTCAACTGGATAGTCTTAGATAGAGGCATGGCAGGATGGGCATCCCCCGTGTGTGTGTGAGTTCGTGCATGTGCCTAGATGATCAATAACTGAAAGGACATTTGTTTCCAAGGACTATATCTCTTGAGTCATGCATATCATTGACCTTTGTGGCCAGATGTTTCATGTGTGTTCTACATGGCTCAACCTATCTGACCTGCTCAGCTAGTTACTGTAAGATACTGCACAAAGCGCACAGAAAAGAAGGACCCGTACAGCAGAAAAATGTATTCACTACATTGAGGACAACAACATGCAGGCCCCACCACATGAAACATGGGCTCACATTACAGAGGATCCTGCACAAAGCTCAGAGGGAACAGCACACACAGTAGATTTACTGCTTGACTCAAAGATCAAATAACAAACTTTGCCTAAGAGTTCCCTGGCTTTTAATCACTGAAAGTCCATGCTCTGGAAAAGCCCTCAACCCTGGGCAAGTCATTTCTTCTATTTTTGCACATGTATTTACCTTTAAAGTAACATGTGATTTGCATTTTGTTTGAATTCTCCAAGCTCTTATGCGTTGTTTGTAAAACAAGGCAGTCCTCAGTAAACACAAGAATCCCGAATAATCTGAGAAATAAGTAGGATCTTAATTGTTGATTAATACATGACAAGCATGTGCTGGGCTTGCTGAGACAGTGTGCTCACAGTGTTAGATGTGAAGATGAAGAATGAGGACAAAGAGGAGAGACTATACTGATGGTTTGGGGTGAGGAGACAGAAGTGGAACGACTTAAGACCAGATTTTTAAGGGTGTCTTGCTTTTATTGTTGTCAAAGAAACAAATTATTAATAAAGTTAAGTGTTGAGACTTGGGACCTTGTTCTTTTGAGTCATCGTTTATAAAGTAAATCAGGAAATGCTTTTTGGTCACAAACTATGCTTTGAAACTAAGCCTGTCTTTGAAAATTTTCCATCAAAATCTTAACATTAGAGAGAAAGCAATTTACAGTCTATAAAAGAAGAGCTCTCAATGGAGAAAACAGCTTTCTAATTATAGTTTTAAGAATAATATGGGACCAGTGAGATGACTCAGCAGCTAAAGGCACTTGCCACTAAGCCTGAGGACCTGGGTTCAAATCCCCCAAATCCACGCAGCAGAAGGAGAAAGCTAACTGAATCACACTATAATGTAATCTGTGTACATATTCCATGGCGCGCGCACGCGCGCACACACACACACACATGCACGAGGACACACACACGCAAGTAAATGTTTAAGATAATAATAATGTGAATGGCATAGCTTTATTTAAATTTACTCCAAATCCTAATGCCCCTCAGGACATAGTTTTCAACAACTCTCAGGATTTTTTGTCCTTACCCAGCACCACTACACCACCCAGTCACTGTCTCTTGGTGTCCACATATTTAATTAGGCAGCCTGAGCTAAGTCAGCTAGTGCAACTCACTGAGGTCCATTCCTAACAGAGCCTAGATGGTCTGGGCTGATTTTTAGACCTTAAACTTTTTGAACCTTAATTAAGAATAAATACAATGGAGCCCACAATGAAAGCAATGTTCTTAGGTGGCATTGAGGAAGGACTTAGTCACACTACATACTTTGCATCTTGTTTCTGCCCTTTGTTACACTTAAGATTTTATAAAAGTGACCTAAATGTTATACTAGTACAACAGTGAACATTAATTAACGTGATTCCAGAAGAATCTGTGAACTGAGCTAGCACGGTCCAACATTGGCCATGATTCCTTTCTTCAGCCCACTGTCTGCAATAGAGAAGAATTGCATAGTTCTTTGAGGAGGAGTCTATTTATCCGGGAAAAGCTAACCACATCATGAATGTGCGTTCAAAGTCACCTTCTGAAACACGTGATTGTAAGTGATTGTATTGCATCAGTGAAAATAATGTGAGAAAATTAAATCTGTCAGGGTCATGGTTTCCTTTCGGCAGACCCGGATACTTAGAAAGGAATGTGTCCCAATTAGAATGGGATAGAGAGTCACTGTGGCCAGGGACTCAGAGGGAAAAATGAGAAAGGAAAATAACTGTTCATTAAGATTTTGTGAGTCTCTGCATGCAGGTTGAGTTGATTCAGGGTCAGTGGTAAAAATAGAAACAAAACAAAACAGAAAAACAGAAAAGGGAATGTTAACGTCCCTCTTCAGAGAAACCAGAAGCATTTTGGATTTTAGATGTTACTTGTTATTTTTATAAATTCTTTGTGCTGTTGTTTATGAGAAAGTGACTTTTGTATGTCTGCTTTGCAGAGCTATTTTTGGCAAGTTAATAGGGTTATGCCCAATGGCAGTGAGATCACTTTTATTTCATCTCAAATACATACTATTTCTTTTTAAATTTGCTTAGATTAGACTCCATGACAGTGTGCACCTATAGGACCTTGGGTTTGATCCCCCAACAGTTCTTGCATTAAAAAAAAATGAATGTATAAATTTTTATTTTATAATATAGTGATAGTTTTGCCTTCTCTAACCCAATAACTAGACCTGTTTTAGTCTAGTTATCTCGATAACTTTTGCTTCCTCCCTTGTCAACTCTAAATATCTGGGAACGGTACCAATGGCTTTGCATGTTTGGTCTCCTTTTCTTAAGAGTTGTCTTTCTTCATTTCCCATTGCTATAACAAAGTACCTAAAACCAAGTCACGGATGAAAGAAATAAGTTCATTTTTATTCAGAGTTCTACAGAAAAGTGCAAGATGGCCACATCTTGTTGGAAATTTAGCCTGCCATGTAATCCACAGAGGACGCAGGGATGGGTGGGTTGGTACAGGAAGAGCCAGGCTAAGGGAGGAACCTATTATAACTCAACATGAGGTGAGCTGGCCTTCCTTATTTCATAACTATCCTCTTAAATCCTCTCCCTAACAACCTTGCCCCAACAGCTATGAAAGTTCAGCATGAGCTTCATAGAGGACTTTAGATATGGAGTAACTAAAGCCCAACAAATGCTAAACTCTACTGTGGCCATTTATAGATAATGCAATGGCAAAGAAAGGTATGGAGATGAAAAACACCAATGAGAAATAATTTATTTAAGAAAATGAACAAACACATTTGGATATAAGCAACAAAATGCCTAAAAGGCTTGAACTGTGAGATATGCCCGGAAACCATTAATCTTGTCTATTAACATCCACACCCCCCCAAAAAGTATCACTCTAGAAAGGGATTTAAGACAAGGAATCAAAGTTTTAAAAAATACATTGGAAAAACAGAGAATCTACACATGTATTAAATTCTACTGTAATAGAATCTACATGTACATGTAATTTCTACTGACTGGTGTAACATGCAAGTGAATCTATTCCAAGCTCAATAAGGCCCACAGCCCCATTAATCATACATGTATACTCTTTTTGGTTTTTCAATTAATGGAAGGTGTCATTGGTAGGGAAATTAGCTTGGTTTATTTGTTAGTATTTAACACAGTTTCTCTAGCTACCCAGGAGTATGTAACTGGTTCTAAACAAAGCATTTTATTGAAGAGGTTGTAAAAGGACTACTGGAGAAGACTGGTATTGTTTTGCTATAAAGCCAGAGGCACAGAGTTATCTGGGTGCCCACACTAACATGGTCCAAAAAAGAACACTACATTGAAGGTTCCCAAAGATCATATGAGATGACAGCATTTTCTGAGTTGGGGACTACCATAAAAATGTCATCTACATCTCTTCTGTTCCCACTTCCTTATGAGCATCTAACTGGCTAGAGACTGGAAATTCTGCTTCAAGGACCAGGTTGCCAGTTCCTGGAGAAATGGGGAAGGAATGGGGAAAGAGTAAGAAAATGGGTAGAAAATGAGGAGGAGGTAGAGGAGCAGAAGACACGGAAGAGAAGAAATGGTGGGGGAGGAAAGGAGAGAGGGAGGGAGGGAGGATGGAGGGAGGAAAGCCCAACGGGAGATGGGGAACTGAGCAGGAGAAGCATGCTTTAATTCACTGATATTTAATATCCTGAGAGTTTATGATATAGGCTTTGAAGAGAGATCAAAAGAAAATTAACCCGACCTTTCAGATTCTAAATTAAAGAATCACATAAATAATTTGATTTCTAAGAATGATTCCTTAGTCTAGTAATCTGGTTATCTTCATCCAAAAAGAATTTGTAATAAAAATATTTTAAATGGATCTTTTCAGTTCATTAAACAATCCAACATGTGCTTTCTCATTGGTTATCTAGACACTAAAAATCAGATATTAATAAAACGTTTCATATGTGTGACACTTTCACTGCTATAATCCGTTTTCCCTGAAGCCCACCAAATAAAGCTGTCCCTTAGTTCTTTAAGCCCAGCACTAACAATCTAACTCTTTGTATATGCGATTACTCGGACGGAGAATATCTGTCCCTGTCAAAATTCCTTTATTCATGATCCTACATGTCTTCACATGTTGTTCCCTCAAAGTCCTACCTCCTCCCTTTCTAGAAAAAACCCTATGGCAATGTTGAGCAGGTAACCCCTCCCAAGCAGAACCTGGACTAACCTGCCCTCCCAGGAATCTGGAAGTTGACCAGAATGCTGAAAGAGGAAGCCAGAGTTGTGGTCCTTGATTACCTCTCTTCACTCTAAGGACTATCTTTGGGTAGCCAAACTGGTGACTCTGTGCAAAGCACGATGGGAAAACATATTAAGTGGTACACAGAGAACTTAAAGTAGGGACCCATCAGTGTTCTGACAGGTATATTTTTGCTTGTCTCAGTGCTGCAGTGAACCCTGTGGTGGTACTTTTCTACTGTTTATCTTCTCTGTTAGCCCTCACACAGCCCTGCCTTTTCCCCTTATAAACCCCCATGTGTCAGTACAGTGGATGGAGAGATCTTCAGTGAGAGCACATCTCTCCCTTCAGGCAGACAGACAAGATGTCACAGATCACCATTGGTTATTGGTAGCCACTTAACTGTCCTCTTGACTCACTACCAACTTCAAAAGGTTGTTTGAAGGATCCAATGAGAAGAACACAAGTCCACATCCTCCAAATTATCTCTGTTCTCCTTCTCTCCAGTCTCACTCACAGGCTGAGTTAAATACTGCCAACATTCCCATGGTAGGTTCAGCACACTGAGACAAGGTTTAATTAGAAAACTGCTCTTGCAAAAGACAAAGCGCAAGTCTTAACTGAGATGACATTTTAAAAATGAGTTTATGAAAGGGCATTAGGAGCCAATGGCATAATTAAATATGAGTTAGGTCTGGGATGTGTACATTTTCAAGAGGAAAACAGGTTTCCTGTTATTTGGCATCTGTGTCTATTACAAAGATAAAGAAAAATGTAAAGACAATTTGGACTTAATTGAAGAAAAAAGTGTCAATCATGGAGAAATGATTACCAAGAGGTGGATGAGAGAGACAGAGTAAGATGCACTCCTTAGAAGAGGAGGACACAGGACCCAAGTCCTGGCATCAGGACTGCAAAGCAGTGCCATGGATGAAGTGGGAAACAGAAGTGCTTCCAGCCCATTAACAAGATTTTCTCTGTATTGCATACTGGAGACATTACTGTCTTAATTCAGTAGTCAAGCTCTGGGAAAGTGCCACAGACCAGGTAACTTATAAATAATTTATTCCTCACAGATCTGGAGACTTGGTAGATCCAAGATCAAAGTGAAAGGCATTAGCATCTGGTCAGGACCCAGCCTTTGCTTATGAGATATGATATGGATTCTCCGGAGAGGTCAAAGGTTATATAGTCATATGGAAGAAGGGTAAAAGGGACCTTCCAGGTCTTTTCATAAGGTCACTGGGCTGGTTAGTATGGACTCCATCCCAAGACTTACTCACCCCTCAAGGTCATCACCACAGCAAAATGGGGAATCATATCTCCAGCGAGGAAACTGGTTTGGAATATTTAAGTGACTCCCTAGGCTGCCCTTTGCTGACAAGTGTTGTAGGCAGCAGCTTCATCTTGAGTTTTCTCTTTCCACATCCAGTACTTTCTCTGAGCAAATGCCTAGAAAAGCTATGTGTCTCTGTCTGGGATGGCGTGTTTTCTCTACATCATGTCTGATTCGATGAACAAAACTCAATCTTTTCTCACGGGAAAGTATCTCAGTGCCTTCTTCCAATAATACCAAACAAAAGGTGAGAAAGCACAGGAGAACAGAGTCATGAGCATGGGGCCATGCTGATGAAATTCCATCCCATGGTGCAATTGCTTGTATCCTTGATGAAACATTTTTTCAAGGATCACCACACTATATACCCAAGCAAATGTCTCTAATATTGCCATCCCACTTTATGCCTTTCAGAACCATAACTCAGACACATAGAAAACCTTGTCTGGTGATATAATTCCTAAAGGCCAGATTCCACTATCAAAATTGTACATCTGCTTCCACCTCCCATTATGGATATAGTACTAAAGACTAGTGGGGGCTGAAGAAGCCCTTGGGTCCAGATCTTCCACTAGCTATGTGGTCCTGGTGGAGTTTTACAAACCCTGGCCTTCACATCTTACCACGGCCAATTGAAGGTGATGACATTGATGGCAATCACAATATTCTCTCTAGCAGCAATTAAGAAACAATAGCAGTCGGTCTTGAAAGATCTATCAGAGATCCTTGATTTCCCACATATGAAGCATGAGACATTCAGCGGAACTTTAGATATTGTCAAAACCTGGCGCTCTTTCCTAAATATGATTTAGGGAGCAAACCAGCAGATAAAGAAGGATATTTGTTTTATTTTTTTGTTTATTTGTGTTTGTGAAGCCCCTTCAAATAGTCAGGCACTCTGCAGAGACTCCAGCATCACTGGACACCCTGACTTTGCAGGGTGCTGCCTCTATCTGCCACCCTTTGAAGTCTAGGAGTACACTTTTAAAAACAAATCAGGAAAATACATATCAATCTGCAGCCAAGTGGGAAAAAAAAGTAAGTGCTTCTTGCTGCCAGAGAAAAGGGGCTTTGAGTTAAAATCCACATCTGTGCAGGGTTCCAAGCTTCCAGCTGTTGAAAGTTCTTGCAAATGCTGAAAGTAAACAGCCCTCTTCGTCATCCATGCAGACATCTTCAGGCTATTTCCACCCTGGAGAAGACTCTTGGCTTCTGCTGTCTTACACTCTCTGTGTGCTTCTCTGATGCTTTGGGGTGTTTACTGACTCGGGCTTAGTCAATTAAACATTTCTGGGAGACACTTGTGCCAAACTGAAGAGGGAAAGTGAAAGTACAGCTCAGCTTTGCCTGGGTTCCTTTTGAAAAGCCCCAGACTTTCCTTTCCTCCTACTCCAGATCAGTACTTACAGGGAGCATCACAAAGAAACTTTGATAACCAGCAAAGCAGCCCTCTGACCTCCCCCTGTAAGACAGGATCGCCTGTGAGTCTGCTCCCGCTGAACCCAGCGGGAAGATGCTTCCTTTGATTTGCTGTAAGAGTCTAATAGAGGAGAAAGAAAACATCTGAGCCAACACTGTTCCATCTAGAGTACTTGGTAGTGGATAGATCCTGTGCTTGATTTATTTTTTGTTAAGAGTGCTGATTTATTTACTGCCCATTTTATGATTAAACAAACGTGCCACTCCACATGGCTGAGGGGGATAATTCAGGACAGGAGCATAAGCATCTGTAGGAAAAACGATGGATTCTTGTAATTAGCAATTCCAAGAATAGAATGTATGCTTTCATAAATGGCGTGTGGTGTCAGCATGCATTTCTTTTTACCAGTATTTTAAATTGGATTGTGGTTTGTGACTTTGGAATCATGAAGAGAGAATACCAAACTTCAAAGGAATCATTTTGTTCTCAACAAATTTTCTGCCATCAGACCATACAGCTTCTTCAAGAATCCAGCATCCTTTTTTAAGGTCCTCATCATGGTTCAATGACTATATAGGACTTGTGGCCCAAGATCTCACGATCTGCCCCATTACCAGCTCCTATCACCCTTTGTGTTTTTATTTAAATTTGTAAGATAAGATACCACATCTTTGGCTAAAGTGTGTGCTCCAGAGTCTCTGGAAAGTCCCCAAATTAACATGAATAAGCACTCTTAATGCTAGCTGATAAAATCTGTCTTCCATTTTCCCTTTGTGTAATTTGGGCCCACATGATGGCATCCAGTAAGGATGATGGTGAGTGAGCATGGTTTCATTCTTAGCAAACAGTAATTGTCAGTATACACTTAAGAAACTATAAAAGTTAATGAGATTCTAGAAGTTATCAAAAATTCCTAACAGTCCAGTTCGTGCTCAGCCCTCTAGGGAACTCTGAAACTGAGGTGATCTTGAGCCGCTCACCTTCACCTAAATAGATGTCATCTCCCTACTGCACTGACAGAAAGACATAGCAATTGTCAATGCAGTTGGACAAACATGTTCCTGGACCTAACACAGCATAAGCAAGCTTTCATTTCGTGGGCAATAGAGACACTGGATGCTTGCTGTTTGACATGTATGCTGTGCTGCATCGTCCTAAGACAGAGGCAACAGAATTTAGGACTTAAGAGGAAATGGTTTAAGGGGAAATGTTACTGAGCACTGAGAGTGGTTTTGGTCCATCTCTGCTGTTCCATAGAGAAAGCTGATGGCTGCCAAGGAATACACGATTTGAAGCTAGAAGGGCCGGCAGCTTAAACAGACTGGTTTCTGTGTGTTGTGTGCTTACATAATGCCCCTGCACCTCAGTTTCCTCTCTATATCATCAACATTCAAATAGGGATTAGAGTTCATATTACAGATTTTCCCCCCTCATTTATATATGAGAAGACTAAAGCTAGTGAGGTGGCTAGCCAGGGTCACGACCCATAGGTTGAGAACCAACTGCCTTAGTAGTTTTTCGGTTTTTGTTTTTTTGATATTTACTTTATATACATTTCAAATGTTTTCCCTTTTCCAGGTCTCCCCTTTGGAAATCCTCTATCCCATCCCCCTCCCCTGCCTCAATGAGGGTGCTCACCTATCCACTCCTGTCTTCCCTCCCTGGCATTCTCCTACACTTGATGACTAACAAGACCCTCCTCTGCCACATATGTGGCCAGCACCATGGGTCCCTCCATGTGGATTCTTGGTTGGTGGTCCAGTCTCTGGGAACTCCGGGGGGATCTGGCCAGTTGACACTGTTGCTCCCTCTATGGAGCTGCAAACTCCCTCAGCTCCTTCAGTCCCTTCTCCAACTCCTCCACCTGGGACCTCATGCTCAGTCCAACAGTTGGCTTCGAGCATCTGCCTCTGTATTTGTCAGGCTCTGCCTGAGCCTCTCTGGAGACAGCTTATCATGCTCCCATCAGCAAGCACTTCCCAGCATCCACAAGAACATCCAGGTTTGGTGGCTGTACATGGGATGGATCCCCAGGTGGTTCTCGTAGTGACCTTCTGAGAAAGCACTGCTGACTTTGATTTCATGCAGATGAACTGAAGCTCAAGAGAATGAAGAAACATACCCAGCACCACTCAGCTCAGTGTTAACAGGATAGGATCCTAACAGGTTTTCTATTTTCACATCCTGTGTGCTTTCATGGCCCCACATTTGCCCTGCCCTTGCAAAGCTGTTCCGGGCAGGGCAGTGCCTGCCTGGGCTGCTCACAGTCACTATCAGCTGACTTCTAACCATGCCTGGCACAGGGAATCATTTACAAACTCGGGAGCCTTCGATCCTCTGTTAGCAAATCATCCAGATAATTCCGTTGCACATCAGAGTTCACCAGTCAACATGTTCATCCAGCTCTGTAGTCTGGGGCTAAGTGAAGGTTGTGCATCCAGCCTGACCTTTACCTGATGAAAGCAGAGTTCTGCTGAGGACAAGAGAGTGACCATTTTCTCTCTACACAAATTTATGTCATGTCCTATAGTTACAGTCAATAGCAGTCAGGGTTACAGACTAGTAAGTAAGTAAGCAAGCAAGCATATAATAGTAACAGGAAGTCTTATTTATGTCCAATGAGCTCCTTCTCTTTTGACATAGTCACCTTCTAAGCCTTGTGACTATCTGAACTTTTTGTCACCAATCCCTTTAACTGCTTCAGTGAAGAGAGGAGCATAGGATTGCTTTCATCTAGCCCCTGCTTTATTACCCATCAGTGCAATTTAAAAAAATAGGTAAGGGGCTGGAGAGATGCCTTGGTGGTTAAGAGCACTGGCTGCTCTTCCACAGGAACCTGGTTCAATTACCTGTACAACTTTAACTTCCGTTCTGGGGATCCGATGCCTTCTTCTGTTTTCTGTGGGCACAGCATGTGCATGCTGCACAAACATGCAGGCAAAACACCCATAGACATAAAATAAAATGAATATTTTTTAAAAAAATTCAGTTAATAAATTTTTATCAACAAATGAGAAGACATTTATAATATCTATATTGAGAGAAATGTATTTTAAAAGCTTTCATCTACTAATCGTGTTTAGTAAAATGTGTTCAGGTTGATGTCTCTGTGACCACTGTAGCACATGAATATGAAAACCGAGAGGGCTCAAGGTCAAACGCATGCATGGAAGCCGGGAACTTCATGCCTGAGAAAGGAGTCATGGAGGCAGAGAAGAACAGGAACCACGGAACAACATCAGGGTTTGAAAGAAAATAATTCTCTCTTCATCAGCTTTAACCTCAAGACTCCAAACACATCACTATGCTCTGACCTTTGTGTAACAGACATAAACAGCTCAGCCCAGTGTTCTGCATGATCTATGCCTAACAAGACCCCCTTGCTATGTCAGCCCTCGGCCTGCCCTACTTGATCGATAAGCTTTTACTGGACAGCCAACATGTGCCAATCATTCCTCTAGACCAGTGGTTCTCACCCCACACCCCCCAATGCTGTGACCCTTTAAACAGTTCCACATGTTGTGGTGACTCTCACTATAAAATTGTTTTCATTGCTACTTCATAACTGCAATTTGTTCCTGTTATGAATTGTAATGTAAATATCTGTGTTTTCTGATGGGCTTAGAAGACCCCCTGTGAAAGCACTGTCTGACCCCAAAGGGAATCGTGACCCACAGGTTGAGAACCATTCTGCTAGACAAGCAGTAAGCAAGAACCAAAGTGCCTGCTCTTGTGGACAAAGTAAGTTAATGAACAGAAGGAAGAAATGGGTAGACAGGAAAGAGACACTTCTTGGCTAAGGTGCTTAGGGACTCATTGCTGATAAAGAAGCATTTAGCACAGACTTGGGTCCTAAGGAAACACACAGAGCTAAATCCAGGGTTAAACAGATGACACTGAAACCCTTTGAAAATAATCTATTATCACATGCATATTTATGTGTGTGTGGGTCCACACGTGTGCATGTCTGAAGGGCAGAAGACAATCTCAAGTGTTTCACAGCCTCTGTCCATCTTTTTAAAAAAATGTTTTTTAAGACAGGGTCTCTCATTAGCTAGGAGCTTATCAAGCATGCTAGGCTGGCCAGTCACCAAGCCCCAGGAATATGCCAGTCTCTACCTCCTCCATTTCACATGAGTCCTGAGGACTGAACTTGCATCCTCTCTTCTTCCAGGCAGACACCTTACTAAGTGAACTATCTTTCCAGCCCCAGTGAAACACGTTTAGACCAGATCTATTTATCACCCATGAACTGCAGACAAATCTGCTGTGACAAATCTGAGAAGTTTTCTTTTAGCCATGGAAGCCTGTTTTGGAGTTTACTTTTTTTTCCCCTAGTATCATGCTACCAGTAAGTACATGAAAATTAAAACTAACTAACTAACTAAACCAATCTCTGCCACAGTGGTCATTTGATTCTGTATTCTGTTTTCCGCATTTTAAAACTAATGTTCTCTCTCATCAGAGCTACATTAGGAAGTTCTAAATGAAGATTAAAGGATCACTTCTCTTTTAAAAGCTTTAATCATCACCATTTCTAAGGATTAAGTCATTAGAGAAGACAGAGCCAGGACATGGCAGAATTTGGAATGGGGTGAATTGTGTGGCTTCCTGGTGACTTCCTGTGTGGCTTCAAGTCTGAAAGCATACATATGTTAATAGGGCCAACAATCAGCATTGCAGGCAGACAGCCAATACAACTCTACTGGCCAAGAGTCATGTGTACAGCTTTTAGAAACAACTGGTCTGGGATATTTCCTCATAGATCTAAACCAGCACCTACCCAAAGGGAAGGTCCCCATGCAGGGAACATGCCCCAGAGGGGTCACTGTCTTTCAGTTATCCAGACAATTGCAGTCAGAATATGGTTAGCTGTAAGGATCCAATCAATTGTCTCATTGCTGCCTTTTGCCTTTGTTTCCGAAATATAAATCTCAAATTTGGACCCACAGCCCAGAGGAGAACAGATGCATGATGAACGGGTGGATTTTCAAGGGTTGATTTCATTTTCTAATTTGGCTTATACGTTACAACAATTGCAGTCTTCCCACATTGCAAACCATATTTCACATTTTTTGTTTTAGAAATGTTTCAAAGCTAAGATTTAAGGGTAGAAAACTGTAAGAAATGTGGATGAGATTAGCGAGTTGTAGTTCGTTAGCCCACAGTGCAGGAGACTGGACACGGAGAGCACTTGGGCAGCTTTGCTGGGAGACGGATGGCCAGCTGCTGTAGAGTGAGAACGGACTTGGTACTGCTTCGAAGCACAGGTTTTACAAAGATCCGCAGCAGTGTATCCGGTGTGTTAGCCCTTTCCTACGACATTGGGGGATGGAATGCAGCTATTGTACTATGAAGCTTATCTGAATGACGTCATAAGGAAGTTTGCCAGCTAGCAAGCTAGTAACAGAGCTCCAGCTTAACCTAGGACTTCCACTCTTCACAGCCCACTAACTCCTCACTTTGCCTAAGACAAATAGAGGATGCTTTTTTTTTTCCACATGCCTATTTACGTACAACAAGAATGTACTGCAAGGTTTCCAGGGTTCATATGGTCTCCTGAGGGAAGAGGCTGAGGAAGTGTCTTCCTTGGAGGTCTATTAAAACCACATTGGTTATCATATATAGCTGCTATGGCTTCAGTGTGGTCCTTCCCCAAGGTAAAAACGGAGACAGAACGATCCCTCCGGATCCTTTCTTGCTCTCCAAAGGTCACATCTGTATCCACGCAAAACAAAATGGTGGGTCACGTGGAGTCCAGTGCCCATTCACTCGTAGTCCCTCAGACCTAGATTGTCTGAAAAGATGATAGTCTCTTAGTTCAAGACTCTGAGGACAGTCTTCCCACAACCAGGAAGAGGCCCCCCACTCTGCCCTACTCTGTACCCAACAAAATAAGCACCATCCCTAAAATTCTCTTGTTAAATTTCCAATATTTTGGAGACACAAATCCTGATAAAAGCTGGCATGGATATAATGCTATATTAGAAAACTGGAATTCTCTTAAAATTCTATTATGGGTGATCAGTTAACATTGTACTTTCCTGTGGGTATAATAAACCCAGTTCCTTTAGCAACTAGGGGGTTTATCTCATCACATAACAAGAAGCTCAAATGTAGGTGGTCCAGGGGTGTTGTGTTTGCTCAGGATGCCATCAGGAAACCAATCCCTTTGCAAGTTCTTGTCCCATCTATGTCACTGTGTGGCTTCCATTTTTACAATGGCAATTGAAGTTGCTGCACCTCCAGTGTTGAGTCCTTATTCCATTCAAGAAGGTAAAAGTTGTTTCTTTGTCTGACTTTTAATCTGGGATAGGAACCCTCTTTCAAGACATGAATGTGCTAGTTGTCTACCCAACAATGTATGGAATAAGGATACTCCCACTCCCAGCTATACAGTAATTCTGAAGTCTACAGATTTTGTATTACAGTCTTTGATACGGGGGGAAGGCAAGTGAAATATGCTTTGAAATGGATTTTGAATAACTATCAAAACATGTTATAAATTCCCACTTCTGAAAATAGTAAAGTTGGAATTTGACATAAAAAAAAAAGAGACATTATGTCAATATTTACTTTTTGTGTCTATTTTAACATTTAACAATTCTTCTGAGCATGAAAATAGTTTTAGAGTAAGCAATAAAGGCAGACAGGGTCCGAATTTGACCTGGAATAGATAGCTTGAAAGATCTGGGGTGTCAGGTCAAGGTCTAATTCCCAGATCAATATGTATGGGGTGCTTCTGGACCTCAATTTTTTCATACTTAAGATGAAAGCTCTGAGTCTGTGGCTCATCTGATAGACTTCTTGCCCAGAACAAATAGACCCTGGGTTCCATTCCCTGAGCTACAGAAGCTAAGAGTGGTGTGGTTCACACTGTAACTTCAGCAGGCCAGAGTTTCCTAAGGTCAGGGACATCCTTAGCTACAAATGGAGCAGAGGCCAGCCTAGATTATATGAGACCTTGTCTTAAAACAATAAAATAAAATGAGAAATCAAAAGAAAGGAGAGCAATTGCAGAGAATTGAATAAGCTGTATAATTGTCAGGAGACACATGAAATGCATAGTAGGCATGCAGGAAATATGAACTTTCTTCCCCTTTGCTTTGTATCTTTTATTCTGCAAGTTTGTAAGCCTTCAGGAAACCCAACTTACAGCTAACAGGGAGAGGCTCAATGATACACAGCCTTTTGTGTGAGGGCATGCCAAGCGCCTTTCATCTGGGGCATCATCACTCCATCTTAGCAAACCAGACAAAAATGCCTGAGCAATTTTGCTCTTCCAAGACACATAATACACTTCAAAGTGCCATCTGCCTCTGACTTGTTACAAAACAGAGTTAACAGAGCCATTTGGTGACATTTTGAAAAGTGACTTCAATGTGTGTTACCAAGGGATCTAATTCCTTGTGTTTGTGCAATTTGTGCCCTGTTGCTGGGATGTGAAATACAACCTTCACAGAGGCACTGGGCTATTGCAATGCATTGTCTGCATCCTAGACCACGAAGCTAGGTTTTCAATTTGGTTTCTCTCCATTTTAATTATCTCCCTTGACACTCGAATGGTTCCAGTCGAAGATGGATGCCGAAAGCTTATCACCTCATGTCATGACTGAGGAGTGTAAACGAGAAACAAATAAACAAACCAATAAATTAGCAAATAAATGAATAAAGCAAGCCCAGAGGGTTTACATACTCAAAATTCTACCTATCAGCTAAACTCTCATTTGTGCAAGATTGGAAGGTAACAACATTCAAGAGAACAGTTTAAAGTCATGAGGTGTTCTTAAGAACTCTGCCTCTGGTGAGCTACCATTTGACCTTACTGTCTCCTTTCCTATCTTCAACAAAGAATTAACATTTCATGTCTCACACATCTCTCCTGATTGATATGAAAAGTGCTGATGTGATACACCTACATAGAATTATTGACATAACTCCCCTCCCACCTACAAAACATGACATGATTCAGTCAAACTTACGTTACTACTTCCCATCTGTTGGAGTATAGTGCGAACCAGCTGTCCCCCATAATTAATAGCATGCCCCTCTCATGCTCTCCTCTGATTTCTCCACTCATACCTATGAGTGTATGTACACATGCATGAGTTGTATGCAGAGATGCAAACCATTACGGAAAGATTTCCCTGAAAATATTGCTTGCCCTGCCTGACTGAACAACTGCCTCCACCAGTCCTCAAAGCCCAGCACTAGAGGACAACAGAAATACTTAGAGCCTCAGTGGTAGCTCCTCACTCAGGGCTTATGCAGGCTGCATACTCACAGGTCTCACTTTCAAAGACTATCTCCAACTTCTAGCCTGCCGTATCTAGCATATTCTAGAAACCAAGGAAATCTAGAAACAGCTTAAAGCTTTATGTCTCTAAGTTGGTATTGTTTAGAAATAGGCATTATCATATACTCCATTGGGAAAGAGATGTGAAAATTACCTCCAAATCTTACTACTTTGAAGGCAGAAACTGTTGAGCAGCTACATCTGAGTGCTTTCTGGTAGCAACTTTTGCAGCAGCCTTAAAAAGAGATACCTTGCTTTCTTTACCCCATACTATACTGGAGGCTGCTTTTAACATGCCAGGTCTACCCAAATGTAGCAGAGGATGGCCTTGTCCGGCATCAATGGGAAAAGAGGCCCTTGGTCCAGTGAAAGCTTGATGGCCCAGTGTAGGGGATTGCCAGGACAGGGAGGTGGGAGTGGGTGGGTAGGGAAGCACCCTCATAGAAGCAGGGGGAGGGAGGATGAAATAGGGAGTTTCCTGCAGGGAAACCAGGAAAGGGGATACCATTAGAAATATAAATAAATAAAATATCCAATAAAAAATAAATCTGACTGATAAATTAAAAAAATGCCAGGCCTATGTTTCTTTGGACAGATAGGTATGTGTGTATGTATTGGCTAGAGATGGTCAAAGGAGTCAAGCCAGGGCTACTTCATGGTGGAAGACATTCAAACATTTGTTTTAGCTGAATACAATCACCCATAGTAGAATTTAAAGATATTAGAGAATGAGGGACAATGAGTGTTCCAGGTGATCTGCGAGAGATGTAAGGTATGTCTGGGGCTGGGGGATGGCTCAGTGGGTATAGTGCTTGTTGTGTAAGCATCAGGATGTGAGTTTGAAACCTCAGCATGACTTAAAAGGCAGGAACAGTGAAATACACGTGTTACTCCAGGGCTAGGGGCACAGAGACAGGAAATTTGCTGTGACTAGCTGAGCAGCCAGTCTAGCTTAAAGAGTGAGCTCTGGGTTCAGTGAGAGACCCTAACCCCCTTAATTACCCCCAAAGCAGAGAGCAATAAAGAACAGAAGAAAATACTACATGAAATTTCTGGTCTCTGCATGCATACCTATGAGTGTATATACACATGCTCACACTGACACGTACAAAAGTGAGTTAAAATAGACACCCTGAGAGAGAGAAAGAGAGATTGGTATTGAGTACCCAGATTCTGACTGATACCTGTGTCCCCTGGCCAGGAGAGAAGCAACTAAGGCTAAAGTATGCTTGCAGATGCGGGGAGCTATAGCGACAGAATAATGAGTGTTTTCTTCAGACGTCTGGAATCATAATCATTTCTTGAGACTAGGATAGTGAGCTGACTCAGTGTACACTGAGGGAACTCACTGGGGTGTGCCACAGAGTCTGCAAGAGAAGATTGCACCCCTACTTCCCATGAAAGGCTGAGATTTATAGCAAGTGTTTATCTACAAAATACTTCACATAAAAATAGCCCAGGACACCACCCACATGCTTTGTCTTCTAAGGGAAACACATGAGCCTTTCTTAAACGTTAGTTACAACTTCTTCAAACTCATCTCAGCTTTGAAAATAACTTGGCTCAGATGCAGAGGCGCTTGAGGAAGCCCTGTGACCACATATACTCATTGGTGACCCACAGGCTTAGACAGAGTCCTGGACCCTTGCCAGCAGGAGGTGTGTGGAGAAAGAGAACTGAGATCTTGGGCTTTTGTACTCAGTACTATAAAAATGGTTCCAGACATGACATGTGGGAGGGAGATAATCTAAAACAGGGGTAATTTCCATGTTTTGCCTTTGAAGATTTTAATAAGCATGAGCCAAATCAGGTTGTTGACTTCAAATGTTTCAGATTTACGCTGTCTTTCTTTGATTGTTTGAAATCATGGGGTTGTTTAGGGAAGTTCCCAAGGAGCTGACAAACAGAACTCAACAGGTAGTGACCTGAGTAGAGTCTCCTTCCCTTCACCCCTTAACCTTGCAGCCAAGGAGCAAGGGAAGAAACAAGAACATGGCTAGACTGAATGCAGGTTCAGCCAGTTTCTCAAGGATCCCAGGAGATCGCTCTTGTGTAAACAGTGGTTAGGAGCTTGAGGTTCCTTGAACTAATTTGTGTTCTCTCCCCGATCCTTCCACATCTCTTCTTTCTTATAAGCAAACATGGGACTCATTGGCTTGCCTTTAAGACTTTTTTAGTGACCAACAAGATTAGAATATTCACAGGATTAAGTATTTCAGAAGTGCCTGGCCCAGCATGCTTGTTGTCATCTAGGGCAGAGCTGAGATCACAACCAAGATCCCTTCCCCTGGGCCTTAGAGTCCAGATGAGGAGTAGATTAACAGAAACAAAACAACAACAATGAGCACAATGATGAGAGGACCTTGAAGTAGACAGAGACAAAGGTTCTGTTAGGTGGGCTTGAGAAGGCTAGTTACAGAAGAGTAACATTGGCTGACAGCATGGAGTGCTCTGAGAGCAGCATCTTGGATAGTGCACAGGGCCCCAGAGTCATGGCCAGCTGGAGAGAAGGCATCATGAGCTGTACTTGTGCTTGACTGAGTACAGCAAGGGCATCAGAGAGTCCAGTTGCCTGAGGCAGAGACTTTAGGTCAGAAGGAGGTCATCTGTCAACTTTGAGCTCCACCTATGAGGAGATGGGAAACTGTCGCAGGGTTTGAGGCAGAGGAATGGTAGGTGGATACCAACTTGAATCTAAAAGTCTAGTCTGACCTCTGTTTGGAAGCTAAGCAAAGTGGGTCCATCTTCCTCACACTCAGCAGACTGGCTCAGCAATTTCAATAGCACACTTCTAGATGAAAATTTCACAGGATCAAATCAAATGGTCATACATTTAAAAAGGTGAAGCCATAGAAATCTCAGTCCTGTTTGAGATTGGCATACTGTGTCATAACACACTAATAAAATGAAATTAATGTAACCAAGGGCCATCCTATTTGTAGCATCTCATCTTACCAGCAGGAAAGCTCACACACCAGAAAGTCATTTTCACAACCAGACCCGGAAAGCAGAGTGCAGAGCCATTTGCCCTTTCCCCTTGGATATGTCTTCCCTCAATCAGAAAGCTTTTGCTCAGAAAGCAGGGAGGGTGTCCCATCCCAGGCTTGCTCAACAGTATTCTAAGGTTCCAACATTCAGGAATTTGTAGCCAAAGCAGAGACCTGGATTCAAAGGAAGCAGAACAAGGTCATCTGTAGTCTTGAAGGATGGTGAACTCTATCTGTGAGGGGGAAGACAGCTTCTGTAGGATTTAGAATAGAAATGTGGCTGACGATTAAAAAATGTTCCCCTGTCTGTACCTAACTTCCATGCCTGTGGCTTCTTAAGATAATGTGGAGGTCCTGACATGAAACTATCTAGTAGGAAATTTAGTGATAGGGTCAAAGGTCTCAGTCAGCTGTTGAGGAATCGTCATTTACAGCCTTCCAGTCACTGTTCTATTCAGGAAATGCATGTCTCTGAACACTCAGCTCTATTCTTGACATTCAGGACTCAACAACAGAGAGAACAAAAATACTAGACTTTGAAGAGTTCTTTCATGGAAAAATACAAATGATGCAAAATAAATGAGTCAAACATGAAGCATGATGGGTAATGATGTGTGCACTGGGAAGATGGAGAAAGGAAGAGGTGAAGAGTGGCTAGGTTTGTAACCAAATGAGAAGCAGTCAAAAGGATTTCACTAGGACCATAAAATTTGAATATATAGGTGAAGTGGCAGCATATAACGACTGATGTGCATGTAGCATATGACATAGAATAAACTAGATACACACATCAGGAAAACCTGTGCCAGAAGAAGACCATGTGGATTGCCTGTGGTAGGAAGGTACCTGGCATGCTTGAGGAATGCAGACAGCAAGGTCAGAGGTGAAGACTGAGAGAAGAGAAAAGTGGAATAAAAAGACTCAAAGGGAAAAGAAGCTAGCCTCGGGCATCCTGTAGCTAGGTCTAATATTGCAGCATTAGCTAGGGGAAACCATGGGAGACCTTAACAGGCTGCTGTCTTTTCAGTGGCTTCTCCAAGGCTAGAAATGGGAAGACTTTGTTAGTTCAGTAACTTAAGCAGGAGATAACATTGAAAGAGATAAAGGTGGTGACAGCAGAAATGGTGGGAAATAAAATATTTGAGATCATGTTTAAGGAGAATGAAAAACGATGATTATCACCCAAACCTCACAAAAGGAAATCAAAGGGATTGTGAAGGGCTTAGCCTAAGCATCTAAAAGATTAGGAAGTATGAGCCATAGGTGGAGGGAGATCGAGGACCACACATCGTATATGTGAGGTGTGTGCTGACTGGAGAAGCACATGGAGATGACTAGTGGATGGGTAAATGTCAGTGTGTCATTCAGAAGGGAGCACTAGGCTCGAAATGGATCTTCCCAGCCCCATGGCTGACTGGGGTTACAGACACAAGAGGGATGCAGACAGTAAAGTGAAGAGACCTAAGGGCAGAGAAGAGAAAGAAAAAGTGGGAAAGGGACTAAGAAGGAGATGAGCTTCAATAGGAAAGATAAGAGATAAGGAGAGAAAGAATGAAAGTCAAGTCAAAAGACTGAGCACTGAGCACAGAGTCAGACTCAGGCATTCACGGTGGTCTAGTCGGCAGCAATGCTAGTGGGTGGTAGGGTAAAAAGCAGATGGAGGACAGTTAAGAGAAAATGGAAGAATGAAACTAAATAGTGAGTAGAGGTCATTTATTCAAGGAATCTTTTTCTATACACTGGAACAACCAAATTAAATACTAAGGAAGAAATAATAATATGTGTATACATGAAGAGAAAATACAATGCATTATTACATATACACATACATTATTTATATATATGTTACTATAGGTATTGTTTACTATAAATAAATGTATCATATAGAGAGTACACTGCACTCTGCACTGTTACATCTACACACATACATAAATGATCCTCTCAAGAAGAGGAAATTTGTGGAAGACAACGAAGATCTTGAACTTAAATATATAGAGACTAGCTGTTAGTAAGGAAAAGTTCAAAGGTGTGAGCACATGACTGTAAACCTGCAGCTGAATGGAAGACAGATCATTAGAAGAAAAATCATGGAACTTTGAACATGAGACAAGGACATGTGGACACGTCTTCCAAGTAGACATTGAAATCACAAAGAACTGTGTTATTAGAGAGAATGGCAAGGGACAAAGAGTTAAATTCTACAAGGAATGAGGGGTGGCAGGGATCAGTGAGTGACTTCCACCAGGATGGGCAGTGAGTTGTGTGTATGAATAACATGAGCTTCAACACCGGAGGACTGGTGGTCTGACGATGGCAAGAAAGATAAAGGAAGCTTCCTACTTCAGGAATAAAGAGAAGTATGGATTAAAAAGCTGCCATCTGAGTGGGCCTCATAAAACAAAGATGCCGCCTAAGGGAAGAAAGCCAGATGCTAGGCAAAACTAGGAGGCAGAGGACATTCAGAGTGAAGAGTGGCATGCAGACAACTTGTCTGGAGATTTATCTTGTGTCCTAAAATGCATCCATAAGAGCCCTGAAGTCAGAAAAGGTGCAAGATAGGTCATGAAAACAGCCATATGAGATAATAGCCCATTAGCCCAGCAATAGGCTAGATGGGCATAGAGGACATAAAGTAGGGTCTAGGTGTGACTAGATTCCCTATTGGTCCATAGTTAAGCCTGCCAGAGAGACAGTACATAAGAAGAAGGAGTGAGGCCAGGCCCACAGGAGCCATGGCAGGTTCAAAGCTTCTCTTCACTCTTGTCTGTGGAAGATTAGAGGCAAGAGAATGCTGAGTCTTGTTTGGAGCAACTATATAAATGTCCAGAGCACTCTCTGCTAAACTAATGCCTTGAAAGGCACATTGGTAATGTCTCATCCTAAAATATAAGGATGTTGGGGAGGGAGAAAGGGAAGCAGGAACAGGTGATGGAGAAAACCATGTGTCATGTCTTTGTATGCAGCACACTGGAACCTTAGTGATGTGCTGTATAATTCCTCTGATAGTATAAAGCTTATGGACTTTCTTCCTCTGCCCACGCATCTGCTCTGCTTACAGTTTCTATGTTGTCTACTATACCACTCAAGCAGAGACCTAAAACCCACAGGAGAGAGATGTTGAGAGACCCACTGCAAAAACTTTGATTCTGTGAATGTGGGGCCTGCTTAGAGAACTGAAATTGAGATAGGGGACCTCCATGAAAAAGGACTAACCGGAATTGTCAGGCAGAATCTGGTACTGCAGATAACAGCTCTATTCTTAATTCCCTTCAACTGATTGAATGTTGAAACATTATGCAAAATGAACAGATTATGGATGAAATCACACGAACAAGTTATCTTCCCAGGAAAACTTAGATGAGAGTTTGATGACTGACTGGGGACTGAAACTTAGCAAAATGTCTCTAAAAAACAAACTATGACATCAGAGATTTCTCTAAACCCTGTAGATGCTCTGCTGGAGACTTTCTGCACAGGCAGGGGAGTATCTATGACACATTAGGGGAGAAGGAAGGGAAATTCCACCTTAAAGTGGGGAGAGATTACATCTGCAAGCTTATGTGCTGAGCATTCTTAGAAAGAATAGAGCGAACTACTAAAAATAAAATATGACTTTCTGTATCATAGATCCATGGGAATTAGAGCTGGTCTCAATGGGAAATAAAGCAAGTTGGGCAGAACCTCAAAGAAAAGTCATTCTAAATTTCTGTGTGTCTCAAAAAATTATTTGTCCAGCATGTCAGGATATTTAAGTAATGGATCAAAATCCCCTGGCCAATCTTCCACTGAAATTATGAATTAGGAGTTGGAAAGCACTTATGAACACATTGTCAATGCCTCTTTCGAAAATAGGGAGAAAAAATATAACTATGACCCCATTCTTAAGGGTGTATCTAGGAAATCCTTCAGTTCGCATCTTTCTATTGAAAGAAGGACACTCAACTCAAAATTCTTCAGATGAAGACAGAAGTAGGACCTCTTAGTGAGTCTCTGGTGATCCAAAGCATTCGATATGCATGCTCCAAATGCCATCTCTCCTCAACTCTTGAATCTGCTTGTCTTTGGGCTGACATCATTATTACCCAGGTCTTTCTCAGCGGTAAGGGAATCACCTATAGTTACAGGTCTATATTCTTATAGTTCATCCACCTCACCAGAGAAGACTATTAGTTCTTAGGGTTGAGTAGAACCCCAGGGCTGTGCCTCAGGGGATTGTCACACTTGACTTCCCCCTAAATTCACCAGTGTGAACTAAGAAAGGAGTAGCCTGGAGCTGATGGATATGAGACCCTAATGAAACTTAAGAGTCTATGGAAAGTCCCTAGGGACAATAGGGTAGGCTCTCCCAGAGGGTGTGAAAGGAACATCAGTGCCTTTCATCCAGAAGCAACAGCTTGAGCCACATAGACCAAAACCTAGAAGAAGATAATTTCATGAAGCCACCCATCCTGGCTGTCTGTTCTTCCTCTCTGAGGAGCGATAATAGCTTTTTATAATGTCTCACAGCCCCAAGTGTTATTTAAGATCAAATGAGATAACATAGGTAAATATGCCTAATGACCAATAATAGTTGATACGACATACACAGCCTTTGTGAATGAGGCGGGATGCTAGTTTGGGCTAAAATGGGAACTTAGGAAACAAAAGGGGGTAGGTACTCAGGAGAAGACAATTGATACCACCTGTAAAGAGGTGATTGTTCTGTTTTACTGACGTAGCCTGTGGCCTAGATATCTCTGGCCCTAAGATGGCCTTTGGAAATTTTGAAGATCAATGGTCTTGAAACTACCACTCCAGCTAACTTCCCTGATTTGTGATCTAAAGGAAGGCTGTTCTCCTGTCCTTGACTATTTCTTCAACTTTAAAAGCTAGCAAACATGCTCACTCGACATGGTAGGCTGTGATAAGTTGAGGCCCTGAGAGCATTGCCACCAAGATAGGCAATTCACTCATGCAGTGCATGCTTATTGAGAGCCTACTATGTGCTGAGACTTGCATAGACATGGAGACAGCACTGAGTAAGACCAGAACTCTGCTATATATCCTTTCTCTCTGCTGAGGTGAGAGTCAACTGCACCAGTAAAAAAGCAGAGTTGGATAAACAGACAGGTGGGGCCAAGACTGAGTACTTATTTCATACTGAATGCCAGGAAAGGGATGCTGGCATATCCACAGGGCTCTGAAGGGAGTGAGACAGCTTCCTGACAGACTATAAGCCATAATCCTTGCAGGCAGAGAAAGCCTTGTGGTAAGGCCCTATAGCAGGAATATTGCAGAGAGCAAGTAAATTCAGAGATTTCCTCCAGCTGATGCAGCTCAGTCAGAGAATATGCCAAGGCTGCAGAAAACAGCTTCAAAGAATAAGAACTAAGCTGAAATATTACAGACAACTCAACCAGGCGCTGTGGCACACCCCTGTAGTGCTGCATACTCTGCAAACTGCGTGGAAGGCTCAGAAGCTCAAAATTAGCTTAGGCAACCTAGCAATTCCTTGCTCAAATGAATTAATGAATGTTTTTCAATTAAAGACAACCTAACAATCCATTGGTTGAAAATTTATGGATAAACTATTCCATTTTTACTTAAAGAATCAGAGCAGAGATGACCAACTAGCATGTGTTTCTTAGTGCAGAAGTGTGTTACAGAAAGAAGGTATGTGAGGATGCCATCTTAAAAATAAATGTGTGTACAGAGTGGAAATAGTGTGGAAGAATGTGCACATGAGGCAGCTAATGAGTGTCAGAATGACATCTGCAGAGGGACATTTGACTTTCATGAGAAATAAATTCTCTTACTTCCAGAATCATAAAATACATGGTAGACTCAAGTTAAATTAGACTATTCACTCTTAATATTCGGGGATCATAGTAGAGACAATGAGAATTCCAGAGGATCTTGAACCATAAATCCTGGTTCTGGAATGATCTAACCAAAGACATCAGCCCTAGATGCCCTAGGTAACACATCCCTGTCCCAGAAGATTCTAGTCATTAATAGCAAGTTAAACCCCCACCACTCCTATTCCTGTGTTTTAAAGAAGGAATGTGTGTGGAGTGACCACTCCCACAGCTTAGTGCTGATGTACTGCTTTAGGTATTCTCATTCCCTGGAATAGGGGACACATGGTGCCACACTGAAACACACACTATTTTGATGAGGAGACAGGACAAGGAGAGCAGAAGGATGTGGCAGAGCTTTTTTACTGTGGAACACAGAGTCAAGCCAGGGAAATGGTTGGGTGACTGGAATAATTGCAGTAGGCTCAGAGAATAAGAACTTCTCTGAGTTGACTCTGGCCTTGGAATAATTGGAAACAAAATGAGTGTTAGCTTACTTTGCCAAAGTTCAGCAGAAGAAAGAGCTGAAGGTGAACTAAGGGTTGGTTGATTTACACAGAAAAGAAATGTCCCCGGGTAAGGCTTTTGTTATATTTTATGCATATCCAGCCCTGATTGGTCATCCTCTCCAGTCAGATGGACAATATAGAAAATGGGGAAATGCAAATGACCCCAGGTGACCCTACAGTACTAATTCCAGCTCTGTGGCCCTGTGTCTTGGATTGGTTCCATCCTGGACCTGGAGCTTGGCTTCCCCTTACCTAGAATGGGGATAATAACAACAGTGCATGTAAAGTCATTGACATCAGAGGATAGCCCTGTGAAGACTCACTGTCAGCTGTGGCAGCAGCTACATCTCAGAAGCAACTCTTCATTCTTCTCTTTGTTAGTTTAGTTGAACTGACCAATGTCTTATTTTGTATAACTTTAAATCGAGCTGTTCCACAGAATGCCTAGTATACTGTCACTGATGCCTGAAGAACTGAGGTGTCACTCTCAGAATTCACAAGGTGCTTTCAGGTAATGTGTACTGAGTGAGGCTCAAGACCAGGCCTCATCCCAGAACCTGCCTCTCCTGTTAGCTCATTTGTTCATGCCATTATCCCCATAGGATCAAAATGGCTACTGCTCCTTTCATATTTTTATGGGTGATAAAGTTCCAGTGATCTTATAAAGTCATGCCACTTGTGAATGGTGGGACAAATATTCAAACCACCTTATATGGTTTTGAAAGGGACATCACTGTGACTCTAACATGCAGGCTGTATTTGAGAAAAATGAGACCAACACTAAGAAGGCTTCCATTGTTACTTAGCCCAACAGTCTCTCAGAGACACAAAGCACCTTGGATTGTATTCACATTTTTTTTTTCATTTAAAGATATTTTTAAAACTTGACTGAGAAAAAGAGAAACATTTATAGACTATAAATTGCAACAGAGGGGACAGAATCAGTTCCTATGACTCTTTGGGAGATATAGATGACCACTGTAATCTATCATAAAGCAGCCACATTTGCTCAGAGTGGTAAATAACACTGTCAACATGTTCAGCTCAGTGCTTGACAAGATGTATTTGCAGTCAAGGAAGCAGAGTGAAGCAGAAAGGGATTGGTTTCTTTTCTGGTGAAGACAGAAAATCTGAAGCTCTCCTCAACCTGGAACCCTGACTTTGGATCTTCTCCACCTACCTCCAACATTTGCAGAAACCACTGGTGTGGGTCCATCCTAGAAACATGACGAACTGTCTCCTCTGAGTCCCGCGGAGCCAGCTCTCATGGCTACCTGAATTCTCTGGCTTCCTTGGGTTTGCTACAAAGATCATTGGCTTTTCCTGCCTTGCTTAACAGCAGAGAGCTACACATTCCAACATTCAGTGACTTCCAACAGAATACATTTGTGTATTGGTGTTACCTTCCCATGGAGAGCCAGCTGGGCCCCGTGTTTATCACTGGCAACCAGGGACGGACTACCTTAACCATCCTCTAGTGTCACAGGTATGACAGGATGCTTCAAAAGCTCACTGATGGAGTAGCAGAGTCCATGGGTTATTCAGGCTATTTCTGTTCACATCCCTTACCTAAGCAACACCTCAAGCCAGGCCAGAACTGGCCTTCCAGGATGAGGGAGGGTGACCCTTCTGTGTACCTCCAAGGATGAAAGAACTGGATACAATGGAGGGTGTGCAGCCTGGACTGTGGAACATGTGCAGAAGCAGTCAGAGTGTTTCTATTAAAATCCATTCCTACACTGCAGACCAGTGATGGGGAAGGAAGAGGCTGATGACTAGGAAGGAAGCAGGAAATTGTGTGGGCTTACACTGTTTATGAAGTATCTCTGATTGGGTTACTTGGGATAGGAAGTGATGAAGAGAGTGGGGAGGCAGAACCTTAGCTACCATGGCTACACAAGCTGTACCTCTGAAGGATGCCTTGTGAGTAACACGGACTTCTGAATGCCAGAGCCTGACATTTTAGCCACATAGCTTAGGTAGAAAGGTCAGAGGAAGACCACCAACCTGACAGGACCCTAGTTAGCCATACCATCAACATACACGTACAGGCATGCACACACACACATACACAACTGCTTCTAATAAAGCATGTGTTCATGTGTTCATGTGTTCATGTGTGAGCATTATCATATAAAGGGATATGGCTAAGATGTTGCAAGAAATACATACAGAAGGCAAATGATTGATGATGATGATGATGATGAGGAGGAGGAGGAGGAGGAGGAGGAGGAGGAGGAGGAGGAGGAGGA